>CAXAKS010000154.1:0-77735 GCA_963969495.1 Ceratothoa steindachneri | reverse complement strand
TACTTATTTTTTTGTATTTATTTGCTACATCCAAACTTTTTATTATGCTACTTGTGCTACATTATGCAAGAGTTAACTCTTTTTTGTCAATTTGCTGTTCTCTCATAACTTACTTATTCTATATAATATTTTACATGCTAATATATATATATATATACATTCAACTTAGATTAGGGTTTCTCGTCCAATATTAGAACATAAACTCGTTCTTTGTCTTTGGTTAATGATTCTGAGCTATAAGTAATATTTGCAACATATTCATGTCAAAAAGCATTTTATTATGATTGCATACAATAAATATATTTTATAATAAATACAATTAATATTTTGTAAATCTTAAAATTAGCATACAAATTTTATTTTAACTTATTAGTCACGTCACATATTATGTTAGATTTCTTAAAATTTTGTCTAATTTCTTTTTAAAATTTTCTACTGTATTACATTTCACTACATCCTCTGGTAATTGATTCCACTTGTTCACAATTTTATACGCAAATGAGTTCCCACATATATTTTTGCGAAAATTCTTGGGTTTTATTTTCATTCCGTTTGATCGCGTAGTAGATGTGCTAAACTGAAACCAAATATTAGAGTCGACATTTTCTATTCCTTTTAGTATTTTAAACATTTCTATTAATTGACCTCTCAATCTTCTTGTTTCAAGGCTAAATAAATTTAATCTTTCTAATCTTGTTTCATAATTATAATTCCTTAGTTCTGGAATCAATTTCGTGGCTCTGGCTTGTACTTTTTCTAACTTCTCAATATCTTTTCTTAAGTAAGGAGACCAGGCTTGGGAACAATATTCTAATTGTGGCCTTACTAGTGCATTGTACATATTCAGAATTGTAATCTTATTTTTGAAAGTGATTTGGCGTTTTATATATCCAAGAATCCTTTGCGCTTTCTTTTCGACTTCGATGCACTGCCGTGAAAACTTTAGATCGTTTGTAATGTAGACACCTAGGTCTTTTTCATTTTCAGTTTCTTTGATCTCATTTTCGAACAGTTTGTATTCTCTCCTTGGATTATTATAACCAATATGCATTATTTTGCACTTTTCAAGATTTAAGGGCAATTCCCATTTTTCCGTCCATCTTACTATTTTATCAATATCATTTTGAAATTCTTGAACGTCCTGTTCAGTAATTATCCCTTTTCCTAATTTACAATCATCAGCAAACTTAGAAATTTTCGATAGTAGGCCATCATCTATATCATTAACGTACATAATGAATAGTAACGGGCCAAGGACAGAGCCTTGCGGGACGCCACTACAAACGGAAACACATTCTGACGCTTGTCCGTTTATAACTACTCGCTGTTTTCTATCCGTAAGCCAATTTTCTATCCATTTTGCAATTTCGCCTTTTATTCCAAAGGCTCTTACTTTACACATAAACTTCTTATGCGGAACTTTATCAAATGCCTTTCGGAAGTCTAGATACAAAATGTCAACCGATCTATTATTGTCGTACAAGGTATTTATATAGTGAAAAAACTCTAGTAAATTTGTGAGGCAAGATCTCTTTCTCCTGAAGCCATGCTGAGAATCATTTAGGAGTTTATTCTTTTCTAAATGCTCAACAATTGTATTGGAAATGTGAGTTTCAAGGAGTTTCCCAACTACGGAAGTTAAACTTATAGGGCGAAAATTGCTGGCAGTCTCTTTACATCCATTCTTAAATATTGGCGTTACATTTGCCATCTTCCAGTCTTGAGGAACAATTCCACTCTCTAGGGATGAATTGAAAATTTGCGTAAGATGTTCTGCTACTTGATTTATGACTTCTTTTAAAACTCTTGGGTATATTTTATCCGGTCCCGGGGATTTAAATTTATTCATCTTCTCTATTAGTTTCTTTGTGTTGTCGACACTGCATCGAACCGATTCGAGTGGTATAATATTAGCCATTTCACGTGTTTCTGTATAGTCATACGAGTTACACTCTTTTGTGAAAACAGATACAAAATATTCGTTGAGAGTGTTTGCTATTTCAATATCATCGAACTGCAAATTATTGTACTTATCTCTTATTGGGCCAATATTGTTCTTTATGGGTTTTCTGCTGTTTACTAAGGCAAAGAACTCTTTAGGATTATTTTTGCAATTTTGAGCTGCTCTTATTTCTTCATTTCGTTTTGCTCTTGTAATCTCGGCTTTAACTTTTCTTCTCAATTCCAAATAATGATTCCTGTTTTCTATGTTAGGGTTGTATTTTAGCCTTTTATATGTTTTATCTCTGTTTCTAATGAGTTTCATAATTTCTTGAGATAGCCATTTCGGTTTATTAACATTTTTATCTTTAATAACAGCCAGTGGTATGAATTGAAACTGTTTGTTGAGAAGATTGTTTTTAAATTCATGCCATGCTACGTTTATTTCTTCATTATTTGTCCTAAAAGTGCTCAAACTCTTTCTTAGTTCAGCATAATTTGCCCTTTTGAAATTAAGTTTAGTGGTGGTGTCATTTTGCAGGACACGTGGTATATTAATTTCAAAATCTACTGCGTTATGATCACTATTTCCTATTCTGTCTCCAACATTTAAATTTGAAATCAATTCATCGTCTGATGTTAACACTAAATCCAATATGTTTTCATCTCTTGTTGGTTCTTTCACCCACTGAGTCAGGAAATTATCCTCAATAAAATTAATCAATCTTTGTCCTTCTGAGTCTGCAGTTTTGTTAGGCCAGTTTATTTTAACACAATTAAAATCTCCAATGATCACTGATAACTTGTCTTTACAAATGTTCGTTAAGTATTCATAAAATTGGTCATCTGTCTCCCGGAGCTGATGTGGACTCCTATAAACTAAAATAACATATAGGTTCTTTTTTTGGTTTATTTTAACCATTACCATTTCAAAAACAGAGTCAGTGTTACATTCTACAGGGTGCAAATCTTCGCGTACATGTAAAAGAACACCTCCACCTTCTCTCTGTAATCTATCTTTATGAAATAACTTGTATCCTTTTAACTGGAATTCTGAAATATTATCACGTGACTCTGTATGTATCCATGTCTCAGTTATTCCTATGATGTCGTACTTTTTGGTCAATACCAGCGCTCTAAACTCCGTAAATTTGTTTCTAATTGATCTTGCGTTAAAGAATAGAGTTTTTAATGTGTTTAACTGATTTCTTCTGAATTGGGGCTTCGATCGTTTTCCTGTGGTTCTTGACTTGGTGCTTTATTTTTCATTAAATTTCGTAGGTTAGTTTGTAGCAATTCTCCATATTTCATTTTACCTTTTGTGGAGAGATGGATGCCATCCTGAGAAAATAAGTCTTTGTTGTGGATGAAAAGTAGCCAGGGGTCAATAAATTTAACATTCTCCTTCTTGCAAAGATCTTCTAGACGATGATTTATCCCAATTGCTCGACTTAGATTTTCGTATCTCTCGTAAATTCTTGGTAGCACCCCAACAACAATTGCATTATCCGTTTTGGTCTTGATTGTTTTTATCATTTTCTTGTAGTCATTCATTATGCTTTCCAAACCTTGATAGTTTTTTTCCGTTGAACACATCGTTGCTTCCAACATTCGCTTTGATTTGACTCTCTTTGCTTTTCATCTCAAAGTTGTTTAATTGTTCTGTTAATTGCTCAATCTTTATTTCTGGATAGCATCGGAATTTGCGCTTTTTGATGTTCCAACTTCCAAAGTGATCGATTTGATTCCGAATTATTGAGTCACCAGCTAAATACGTTTCTTCCTCTTCTTCGTAGGACAATATATCATATCTATTTTTGGTTGAGATTGTTGCTTTTTTCTGAATGATTGGTTTGAATGGGTGCTTATTTCTGACTTGGATGAAATTGTCCTCGTCTTTTATGTTTGATGTATCAATTTTGTTAGTGAGAATTGCGACTTCTTGTTCCAGTTTCACGATTTTAGTATCTACTCGAGCTATTCTGGTTTCATCTTCTGTTTGACAAGCGCAGTTCTTTAATTCGAGGGCATTGATGCGGTTTTCCATAGAGCTTATTACAGACATCCATTTTGCCTTTTCGATATCAAATTTTTCTTTTATTTTTCAGAATTCGCATACACTTCTCTACGTGATATTCTCAAAGTATTGTTCTTGAAAATCGATGATCCAACGTGTATTCTTGCATTTAAAGCAACAATGCTATAATTTGAGGGCTCCGGGCATCCTTCTTTTTTATAATAACCTCACTTTACTTCACTTTCACTTATGTACACTTATACTTGACCACACCGTTGAGAGCTTGATTCAATATACGTTAATTAAACACTTGATCCTACGGTAGGGAAAATTGGTATTTAGAACTTCACTTTATATTAAAAAAATTGCTAAACAATATGATATGTACACTTACTTACAAATTTTAATTGCAAAATAGATTTATTATTACAGACTGGTCGATTTTAAAAAGGACGTGCTAAGAACCAATGCCTATCAACCGTTAAATATCAACCGAAAGGAAATCTATAATTCACTAAATCGAAGAGATATATCTTGTATTATAGAAAAATAAGTATCTAAAACTTATCTTTACTCCTGAAAAATCACTAACAAATAGGAAATATATACTAAATAAATTATGATTTTAGAACGAAATATTTTTAGGAAATTACTCGCTTAGAGAGAAAGATGAATCAAAATGGCGCTGGCAGAAACACGAGGCGGATTAAGGGATTAAAAAAGCTCTGTTGTGATTGGTCAACGGCCTGTAACAGGACGGTTAGCAACAGGAAAGAACAGAATTAAACGAAAAAAGGGATAACTCGAAGACAATATTAATAAATAAAATAATTTATCAACACTCAGAAATTACTTACAGTTGGGTGTCTATTGAAGATGAGCTTAGGCGATGACGGCAAAAAAAAACCCCCAAAAAACCCGGCCGGATAGTGTCGATTATGTATTTATTTCTATACACGCACACACACACAAAAAAATATTTAATTGTAGTTACAATGAAACAAATCTATTTTAAAAAAGCAAAAATCGCTTTAAATATAAGTAAATTATGTCAAAAAAGAATTTTAAGAATTATATTCGAGCGCGCAACACTGAACACCTGCGAACAAGACAAAGGCTAACGAGCAACTGAGAGAGAGAGAGAGAGAGAGAGAGAGAGAAAGAGAGAGAGAGAGAGAGAGAGAGAGAGAGAGTAACAAGGAGTAACAAGGAAAGTAAGTACCCTAGGAGACCTTACGGTCCATTCAGAGAGGGTACCTTTAGGCTAGCAATCGAGCGGGCACATGGCTGCTCAATTGTTTTGCGTCCCTAAACGGCCACTTTTCAAGACTTTGTCTAGTCTTGACTTGAACTGGTCAACAGATTCACTGTTGACAACTTCCACTAGAAGTGCGTTCCACATACCGCAGATACTGTAAGTGAAAAAATTTCCACACAGATAGCGGTTGTAACGCTTCAGTTCAAGTTTGAAGCCGTGATTGCGCGTTCTGTTCTCACTCAGTGTGAAAATATCCCGGTAGTCAACATTGTCGAACCCTCGAATTATTTTGAAAACTTCGATGAGCTGACCACGCTGTTTACGGGTTTCCAGCGAGAACAGATCTAATTCCCCTAGTCTATCCTCATAACTCTTATGTCGGATAGAGAGAATCAGCTTGGTTGCACTGGCTTGTACGCGTTCCAATCTCGCGATGTCCTTTCGCAATGAAGGACTCCAAAATTGTACGGCATACTCCAGGTGCGGTCGGACAAGTGAGTTGTACAGGCACAGTACAATCTCCTGATTCCGATAACCAAACTAGCGCTTAATATAGCCTAGCATCCTTTGGGCCTTTTTCTCCACCTCAATGCACTGTTTCGAAAACTTGAGGTCACTAGTGATTGTTACACCCAAGTCCTTCTCAGTGTCGGTGGATTCCATAGCAGTGTCCTTAATGATATACTGAGATTGGGGGTTTCTGTGGCCGATATGCATCACTTTGCATTTGCCCACGTTAAAAGGCATTTGCCACGTGTCTGACCACTCCCCAATCTTCCCAAGATCTTCCTGCAGGCGGGCAGTATTTCCATCCTTTGCAACGTTCATACCAAGCTTGGTATCGTCGGCAAATTTGGAAATCTTCGCAACCATGTCACCGTCCATGTCGTTGACGTAGATGATGAATAGTAGTGGTCCCAGGACAGAACCTTGAGGCACTCCGCTAGTAACGGGCACCCACTCAGAAGCCTGTCCATTCACCACCACCCGTTGCCGTCTGCCACTTAGCCAGTTCTCGATCCAGCCGGCTACTTTTCCGTCTATGCCAAGCGCTCGCACTTTCCGGAGAAGGCGGCGGTGTGGTACCTTATCAAAGGCTTTCTGAAAGTCTAAGTAAACCACATCCACCGCCTTGTCCCGATCGTGCTCACTGAACACAAAGTGGAAGAATTCCATAAGGTTCGTCAGGCATGACCGTTGCCTTCGGAAGCCGTGCTGGGAACTCCTCAGTAGCAGGTTTGACTCTAAATACGACGTTATTTTCTCCACAATCATGCTTTCCATGAGTTTACCGACTATCGAAGTCAGACTGATAGGTCGGTAGTTTGACGGATGGCAGGGGGCTCCTTTCTTGAGGATCGGAGTCACCTCCGCCTCACGCCAGTCTCTAGGAACGCATGCGGTCCGGATTGACATGTTAAAGATAGCGCACAGATGTCGTGATACTTCATCGCACACTTCCTTCAACACCTTGGGTAGAAACCCGTCCGGTCCTGGGGACTTATTCGTCTTTAGGTCAGCCATCTTTTTCTTTATTTCTCCTTCGGTGAAGTCCATTGCCTCCAGCTTTTCCCCCGAGTAGGAATCCGTCGGCTGGGGAATGGGACCACACTCTTCAGTAAACACTGAAGAGAAGTAGTCGTTGAGGAGGTTAGCATTTTCTGCATCTGAATGCTGTAATGTCCCCTCCTCATTCCTCGACGGATTGGTTTACGGCTGTTCACATATCCAAAAAACTCCTTGGGATTCTCTTTACAGAGTCTCGCCACTCGGAGTTCCTCAGACCGCTTAGCCGCCCTTATACTGGACTTTACTCTCCTGGCTAGCCTCCGGTATTTGTCAAAGTCACCCGAGATCTTCGATTGCCGGTACAGATTTCTCTTCTCCCTAAGCAGTTGCCCGATTTCTCGATTAAACCAC
Source organism: Ceratothoa steindachneri (assembly GCA_963969495.1). Taxonomy (NCBI): domain Eukaryota; kingdom Metazoa; phylum Arthropoda; class Malacostraca; order Isopoda; family Cymothoidae; genus Ceratothoa; species Ceratothoa steindachneri. Next base: position 70,599 of record CAXAKS010000154.1, on the reverse strand, counting down.
TTTGGTTGAACAGAAGACCGACGGGGGCATTTCAGAGGAATTTAACGCGATTGAAGACTCATGAATGTGGTTTTGAAACTGTTCCAAGAGTCTTCAACAGCATCGCACTCCTCTAGCCTCGCGCCAGTCAGTCCCGCGCGTAGACCTGCAAAGTCTGCTCTTCTCAAATCCAGTTTCCTTGATTTACTAGTTGCAGGCTCTGCCTTGGGGACTTTGACTACAAATCTAATTAGTCGGTGGTGACTGCCACCGACCTCTTCGCCAACAGAGAGGTCCTCAACGATGTCATCCTCAGAGGTGAAAACCAAGTCGAGGATATTGTCTCCTCTCGTTGGCTCTCTCACCCATTGAGTGAGGAACTCGTTGTTCGTGAACTCCAGGAGTAGTGCGTTCTCGCCACAGGGTTCTCTGGTTTCCCAGTCAACTTGTGTGTTGAAATCACCCATGACAATACACACTGTCTTTCACAAGTTCTCCTAGTAGCTGGTACAGATCTCTGTCCTTTTCAACGAGTTGGGCAGGAGGTCTATAAAGCACCAGGGTCCTGTATTTGGCAGGACCTATCTCTAGGTCAACACCTAGTAGTTCATGGTCGGATACGATGTTGCAATCCGTCGAGTTGAGAGTATCCTTGACATACAACATCACACCGCCACCCTCTCTGTCTGGCCTATCTTTCAAGAAGAGCTGGTAACCGGTAATCGTGAATTCACCTTCAAAATCTTGGCTTGAGGTTTTTATCCACGACTCCGTTATGGCCACCATCTCCGGTTCTTCTGTTGCTACGAGGCCACGAAGTTCTAGAAACTTGTTTCTGATAGACCTCGCATTAAACAGAAGAACTTTTAGGGCGTCCCCGACTGTAGGACTCCCTACACTCTTCCGTTTCTCGCTTTCTTTCTCTGTGGCGGGATCACTCCACTCTTTGTGACTTCAGAAAAGGTCGTTCCTGGAGTAACACGGGTGTACTGGCGTACGTCCTCCTTTACTCGGGGTCTGACACTTCTTTGGGTCCGCTCCACAACATCCTGGATCATGTTTGAGAGTGCAGCTTTCCCTTTAAAGGAAAGATGCACTCCGTCCCTTTTGTACAGGTCATTTCTCCCGGAAAAGGTGCGGTAGGGGTCTACAAAAAAGACTCCTTCCGCCGTACATAGATCTCCCAGGCGTTGGTTTATGGAGACGTTCCTCGCGTGAGCATTGCGGGATGGACCTCGTCTTGGGAGTATCCCGACCACGACACGTCTGCGGGTTTTTAGCCCACAGTCGTCAACTCCTCTTATAACCGTGGTCAGGATCTTCCCGCTGGCGCCTACATTGCCTCATCGTAGGTAGAGATCGTTGCCACTTGCCATGAGGGCAACTACTGAGTTCTCAGAGATGTGAGATTTCTCAGCCTCCACCCTTATTTCTCCGTTCCCCTTTCCTGGAAGGCAGCTTACCTTCACACTGGTGCGAAGGCGGGCCGCTAGCAAGGGTTGTAGATCCCGCGCTTGGGAGTCACCGATCACGATGACCCTCGCGCATTTGGGTTCAGAGGACAGAGGCTTCCCTTTCAGTATGGGCTCTTTCGATTCCTCTTTCTTTCCCACTTTTTTGGGTTTTTTCTTCTTTTTCTTCTTCGTTTTTCTTCCGTTTCTACTTTCTCTTCTGTTTTTTCTTTCTTACTCTTCCTTTTCTTCTTTTTGACGCCCTGAGTAACCCCAGCAGCTGCTGGCTCTGGGACGTCGGATGGTTGGCCTATCTCTATCGACGCGGTGCATGAGGGCCCAACAGAGGAGCCATCCGCGTCGTTGGGAGTTTCTTGTTGCTGTTGCTGTCCATTGGTGGCTTTAATCTCTGAAATGATGGCTTCGAGATGACGGATTTGAGTCACATGCTCAGACTCGAGGATTTTCACCTTTTCTTCCAGCCGTCGTGTTTTTTCCTCAGAAGATTTAAAAAGTTCCTTAAGCTCCTGAAGTTCTGCCCTAAGGACGCAGTCCGTGCAGATACTTCCAGGGTGGCATTTTGAGAAACACCCCTCCGGAAAATCTACGCACCGCTTGTCCTTTTGGCATGTCGAGCAGGTATACTTTAACGCACCAGGTCCTTTCTTTCCAGTCATGCTGAACACTTTATAACTCTGAATACTTTGTGACCACTCAATAAAAAAGAAAGGGGGTGGTGAGTTCGCCCCGCGTGAGTCGCTCCCGCCTATCGATCAGAGAGGTTTCGGATCTTTCAGAAGGCACGCTCCTTGTGCTGCTGTTCGTTCGACCGAGTCGTCAAACCTCGGCGTGCCGTGGCTCCCAACCAAGCAGCACTGACGGTCCCCGAAGGGGCCATCGATTTCTCACCAGGTGAACAACGGAGCACACCCCGTACTAAACTCCTACTAGTTCCCTTCACGACGGCCAAGATCTCGGAGCAGCGTTCAGTGGATATCCCGCCACACCAAGAGACTCGACCCAAGGCTTTTTATTGGCCTGGCAACCAACATGGGAACAAAGGGCCGTCACCACGGACCAATGCTACCAGAGGCACCCGTCAACGGTCACTGGGAATGGTCAATAATTATGCGCCAGGAAAGGGGTTACCGGGGCACTACCCTCATCCCATTCATCGTGCCCCAACGCCTAAGACCCCTCAAGTCCTAGTCTCTCGCAACCAGTGAGCGTCGATTGGCGTTGTTTATAGAGGTTCCAAAGCCTCTCTTCAGACCCGTGAGGTAGCTGCCAGGTCCTTATATGTAGATAGATGAAAAAAGGGTAAGAGTGACATGAGAGAGAGAGAGAGAGAGAGTGTTACAAGGAGTTACAAGGAAGCTAAGTACTTCAAAAGACCATTCAATCCATTTCATTGGAAGTACTCATGTTATTATCTAAATTAAATATCTACAATCCTAATGATAAGGAATTGGATAGCAAAGATGAAGTCTCTCCCCACCCACCTCTCCCACCCAATGACGGGTTTGATAAAAGGAAAATATGTACCTGGAAGTGTTTGAACAAAAGACACATCCTGGAATTTTTATAGGAAAGCAGAAACAACTTAATATGTACATACTTAATTTATACATCAATTTTTAATTTTATATTTCGTCTGAGAACTGCCTTTGAGGGCAATATTTTACATCAAAATCTTAAACTAATAATAACCTATGAGAAAATTATTTGCATATTATACAGTGTCTTTTACACATCTATGCTTACAGCATGCTGTTTTTATCCTAATTTTAGCAACATATAATGTTTTGTGACTCGTTATTTCATCGATAAAATTATTTTGTCAAGCTTATTTTTAAAAGTTTCTAATGAATTGCTGGCCACTACTTCTTCAGGCAACTGATTCCAATAATTGACAATTTTATAGGAAAAAAAGTTTCCGCATATATTCGTTCTGAAACGCTTTGGGACGATTTTTAAACTGTTATTTCGTGTATTATTTGTGCAAAGTTGAAACAAAGTTGAAGAGTTAACATTATTGACTCCTTTTATTATTTTAAATACTTCTATCAGTTGACCTCTCAGACGTCTTTTCTCTAGGGTAAATAAGTTTAGCATATCTAGTCTTTTCTCATATTTATAATTTCGGAGTTCCGGTATCAATTTAGTGGCTCTAGCTTGCACTCTTTCCAATCTATCAATATCTTTTTGTAGGTATGGTGACCAGACCTGAGCACAGTATTCTAACTGTGGTCTTACTAATGCATTAAATATATTTAGAATTGTAGCTTTATTTTTAAAGCTAAATTGACGTTTAATATATCCGAGAAGCTTCATTGCTTTCTTTTTTACTTCGATACATTGTTGAGAAAATTTTAGATCATTAGATATGTGAACTCCTAGGTCTCTTTCACCATTGGTTATGCTAATATTTTGATCAAAAATTTTGTAATTCGCTTTGGGATTCTTATGGCCTACATGCATTACTTTACATTTTTCTAGATTTAGGGGCAGTTCCCATTTTTTCGACCATTTCTCTATTTTATCAATATCGTTTTGAAAATTAATAACATCATCCTCAGTTACTATTGCTTTTCCTAGCTTGCAATCTTCTGCGAATTTTGAAATTTTTGACAAGAGCTCATCGTCTAAATCATTGACATATATAATGAATAGCAAGGGACCTAAGACTGAACCTTGTGGTACTCCACTAGTTACCATTGTCCATTCTGACTGTTGGCCGTTAATAACTACTCTCTGCTTGCGATCAGTGAGCCAATTCTCGATCCATTTGGCTACATCTCCTTCTATTCCTAGGGCTCTTACTTTAGTCAACAATTTCTTATGGGGTACTTTATCGAAAGCTTTTTGGAAATCCAAATACAAAATGTCTGCTGATCTGGTATTATCATATTCTTCGTTTACAAAGTGAAAGAAGTCTAATAAATTTGTAAGGCAAGACCTTTTTTTTCTAAATCCATGCTGTGAATCCTTTAATAATTTATTCTTTTCTAAGTGTTCCACTATTTCAGCTGCAATACGGGTTTCAAGGAGTTTTCCAACTATTGAAGTCAAACTTATTGGGCGATAATTTCTAGCTAGTTCTTTGTGACCTTTTTTAAATATCGGTGTCACATTTGCTAGCTTCCAATCCGTAGGAACAATTCCACTCTCTAATGATCTATTAAAAATCTGTGTCAATTGTCCAGACACTTGGTCTTTAACTTCTTTCAAGACTCGTGGAAGTATATTATCTGGTCCAGGAGATTTAAATTTGTTCATTTTCTCAATACTTTTGTTTGTAGATTTTGTTTTCTAGATTTAGGGGCAGTTCCCATTTTTTCGACCATTTCTCTATTTTATCAATATCGTTTTGAAAATTAATAACATCATCCTCAGTTACTATTGCTTTTCCTTTATTGCTTTTACTTTATCGAAAGCTTTTTGGAAATCCAAATACAAAATGTCTGCTGATCTGGTATTATCATATTCTTCGTTTACAAAGTGAAAGAAGTCTAATAAATTTGTAAGGCAAGACCTTTTTCTTCTAAATCCGTGCTGTGAATCCTTTAATAATTTATTCTTTTCTAAGTGTTCCACTATTTCAGCTGCAATACGGGTTTCAAGGAGTTTTCCAACTATTGAAGTCAAACTTATTGGGCGATAATTTCTAGCTAGTTCTTTGTGACCTTTTTTAAATATCGGTGTCACATTTGCTAGCTTCCAATCCGTAGGAACAATTCCACTCTCTAATGATCTATTAAAAATCTGTGTCAATTGTCCAGAGAGAGAGAGAGAGAGAGAGAGAGAGAGAGTGTGTGTGTGTGTGTGTGTGTGTGTGTCCCCCTCATGAGGCGACCATTATTGTTCTTAACGTTCCGTAGGTAAGAGAGGGGTTTATGGTCAGTCTCGATATTGAATCCTTTACCTAAGAGAAACATTTTGAACTTGTGGATACTCCAAACGATGTCGAGAGTTTCCTGCTCGATTACAGCATAGTTTTTCTCGCGGAGAACTAGTTTACGGCTCGCAAACGCGATGGGTAAGCTTTCGCCATGGTCATTATACTGGACGAGAACACAACCTATTCTATCGTTACCTGCGTCAGTCCGAATGCCAAAAGGTTTAACAGGGTCGGGTAAGCGGAAGATCGGGGGGATGAAGCTAAATCCCTTTAAGCTGGCCAAAGCTAGCGATCGAACGGGTCTAGACGTGGCACTCGGGGGGAGGGGGGAACTTTTTCTTGAAGAGATCACAATGCGGCGCGGCGATTAATGCGAAGTTCATAATAAAACGTCGGTAGAAGGAGGCGGACAGAATGAAGGACCTCACCTGCTTCTTTGTTGCGGGCAGTGGCATTTCGATAATGGCCTTGATTTTGTCAGCCTGGGGAGCCAAGAAGTCATTAGTGCTAAATGCGAGGTGGCACTTGTTGGGGCAAATCGTGAGGTGATATTTCCGGAGTCTGCACAGAAGGGCACGAAGGGCAGCCAGATGGTGGTCCCATTTCTGGGTCGCCAAGTAAATGTTGTCGAAGTAGAATGTGACGTGGGAAAACCCATCCAATATTCGCCTCATCATTCGGTTATAATTGATACATGCTCTTACCAACCAGAAAGGGAGTCACCAGAATTGCATCTAGCCCCTGTCCGTGGGGAAGGCCGTATACCTCTTTACCTCTTTACTCAAGGGAATCTGGTAATAGGCCTAACACATATCTAATTCGGTAATGAATTTGGCCTTCTCGAACATGTGAAAATTCTGATGAATGAGGGGAATCGGTTCGGCGTCGAACACGGTGATGGTGTTTAAGTTCCGGAAGTCGTTATACATTCGTTAAGAATCATCTACCTTCTTTACCACGACGACCAGGGAACAATACTCCGACTCCGAGGGTTCTACAATGCCCATCTTCAATAGCTTGTCTACTTCCTCATTGAACGTTTTTTCAAGTGAATGGGGAGGGGGTACGGCTTCGAACGGACAGGTTCCTGGGTGGTGAGCCGAATATTGTTCTCGAGCTGGGTAGCACAACCGGAGGTCTCCGAGATTACATCCGTGAATTGGGTGAGTAGCGCTTGTAACTGGGTCTTCTGGGCGGATCAGAAGCTGAGGGTTTATGCTCAACTCGGTCGATGGGGAATCGGGGGGTATCTGGCAAGGTGTGAAGAGGATATTCCGAGTCTGTTCCACGCAGGCGATTTGTACTACGACCAAGGGGTCAAGCCGGTAGCTGGACTCCGAGGCGGATTCTTCGTCCAGGGCCACAAGTTGATTGGCACAAGCGCGTCGATGGTACATTTTAAGCATGTTCACGTTTAATAGCTTAGTGCCAGACCAGGTTTGGATCAAGTAGCCGACAGGCCACGTCTCTTGATCACTGGGAAGGGGCCCTTCCATTGGCTTAAAAGTTTATTGTTCTCCGTGGAGAGTAGTAAAAGGACTTCGTCACCGGGTTTAAATTTTCGTTCTTGGGACTTAAGGTCGAAGTAGGTTTTTTACTTGCCTAATTTTGTCTCGGCGTTCTGATGCGCGATCTCTGCGCACTTTATTAACCTTTGCCTCAGGTCTAGAAGGTAAGCGTAGGAGGATTGAATCTCATGGTCTAATTTCGAATTGGAGAAGAGCTCATTTAGAATGCTGAGGGTTCCTCTAACATTATATCCATACAAAAGCTCAAATGGGGCATAACCTAAGGCGCGAGGGGGAATTTCCCGGTATGCGAAAAGGGCTACCGGGAAGAAACGGTGCCATTCTTAGTTGTTTAGCGCACAGTTTCTTGAGGATGGATTTGAGGGAGCCATTGAGCCCCTCATACATCCCGTTACCAGATGGGTGAAAGTGGTGGTAAAAAGGAGTTTTATCTTCAGGAGCTTGCCGACGTACTCCATCAGTTGAATTGGGGGCCACGATCAGACAGGATTTCCTTGGGTAATCTAACGCTGGAGAAGATGGAGATTAGTGCTTCCGCGCATGAGCTACTGTCTATATTCTTCAATGGCACGGCCTTGAGGAACCGGGTGGCAAAATCCACTAAATTTAACCCATGACTGTGGCCTTCACTCGAAGGGGGTGTATCGGACCGATGAGATCAATTGCGACACTGGAAAACGGCTCTGAGATTAGGGGTCCTCTCTGCCATGGAGCGGGCTTAACTCGTCCTTTGAGGATAGTCTTTTGGCAGATGTCGCAAGACCTGCAGTAGCGAAGGATTTCTTCATGGGCACCTGGCCAATAAAAATATTTGAAGATCTTCTGGTTTCTCTTCGTGTGGTTAAATGGCCTGAAAATAGGCTGTCATGGGCAGTGGTTAAAATGTGATCAACATGAGAACGTGGAACACACAATACTCGCATCCGGGGTTTACCGTTTTCTGAGCACGCATGGTTAAGTAAGCCGTGCGTAATTTGGTAGGTGATCACCTTGTCTCCTCGGGTGGCAGTTCTTTTGGTTCCTTGCGTAGTCTTTAGTCATGACCTTCTTGAATTCTGAAGAACGTGAGGTTTCTAGGGGCGAAGGTATCTGCGAATCTTTTACCAATTGCAAACGGGTAACTACGGGTTAGGCCACGGAGTTGGGAGAGACCCGTCATCACAATGAGGACAAAGCATAATTTAATAGTGGCTGCTACTACTTCTGTCCAGCCAGTGAAGTACGCACAATCGATGTTGCACTTAACGATGGGGAATCGATTGGCGCGCCCCAAGTAGTCGTGAACAACGGTGAATTTATTATGGTTCGGGGATACTGGGGGAAGAAGCTTGTTCGATACCAGTATGCAGGTGCACCCAGTATCTCTCACAAGAGTAGAGATGTAGCATGCGACAAGTTCAGGCGAGAGTCTGAAATGCTTTGCTTGAATGAGTTTTTTTAGGCAATCAGGATGGCAGAGTGTTTTAATGCTCTCGCTAACGTTAGGCTGTCCAGCGACGCAGAAAGCGCTTTCAAAACTTGTTTTGCTACTTTTCTTTCTTTATTTCCCATCGCCTTCTTTCCTACTCTAAGTTATCTACAATGGTGTCCAGACCAGGGAGGCCGGAGAGGGAGAAAATTAGTCCTCAAATAACATTTTCAGACGCCCTTCTCCTCAATCCCTCAAAATACGCTCCGCTTCTAGGAGGGGGGATGGGGGGGCTGTGTAGCATGCGAGAAGTTCAGGCAAGCGTCTTAAATGCTTTGCTTAAATGAGTCTTTTTTGGGACTCAGGATGGCCAAGTGGTTTAAGGCTCTCGTAAACGACTGTCCAGCGACGCAGGAAGCACGTTCGAAACTCGTTTGCTACTTTTCTATCTTTATTTTTCTTTGCTCCCTTTCCTACACTAAGCTATATACAGACACACAGTAGTCATTAATCGCCCCAGATTCGAACTTAAGGGCTCCAGGTGTATTCTTATCAAACAAGATGTTTACCTGGTGGTCGCCGGGACTTGAGGTGCTCGGGAGAGGAGATGATTCCGATGGTATTGATGGAGGCGCAGACGTAGCACAGATCTGGTGTACCTGGTGAGAAGAGTTATTCCTGACCTGAGAATTCTGAGGGCATTTCGTTTTCACATGCCCCCCCCCCCTATTCCACAGGAAAAACAAATGACGAGTCTTCTCGGAAAAGATGGCCTACGGGGGCCTGAAGAGAACGGTTTTACATCCCGGTGTTTGGACGAAAAGAGTGGTTTCGGATTCGACGACCCAGTTACCTTGGCAAACTTGTTTCCATTTCGCGGGAAGAATTTACCTTTGTTTGGCTTTGGTTTGAGGAAAAGAGGGCCGTTTTCTTCCCTTCTTTCGGATAAAGGTTGTGGCTTGCCGAATATATTTGGGCCTCTTCTCTGCACTCCTTGAATGTGTGGCACCATCGATCATTTACAAAAGATCTGACTTCAGCCGGCAGTGCAGCCAACAACTGGTCTCTCAGGAATAAGTCAACGAAGGCATCGTAGTCATGCGTGTTTTTAGAATCATCGAGCCAAAAGTTGAGGTGACTCTGGAGGGCGTACCCAAGCTGACAGTATGTCTTGCCTCGCTGAAGGTAGGCGTGTCTGAATTTGGATCAGTAAAAGTCTGGGGTCATGTTATATGCCGCCAGTAACTCCGATTTTAAGGTCGAATAATCGATTGTTGCCTCCGAGGCGAGTGATATGAATATATCTCGGAGTTGAAAATTTAGCAAGGTCAATAATTGAGCCTATTCATCTGCCTCGATGTTCCAGTGGTTGATTTCGAAGATTTTCACGAAGTGAATTAAGAAGGCTCCGAAATCCTCGCCTTCCTTGAAAACCGGAAGCTTAACAGACGCGGTGGGGGAAGCTTTGGACCTCGAGAGGATGGACAGCATCTCGTTTCTGGTCCTACTCATTTCAAGGTTATGAAGACGGATTTTTTCCCTTTTTTCCCTTTCTTTCCTTTCTTCCTGCTGCTCTTCTAGTTCTTCTCTTTCTCTTAGTTCTTCTCGTTCCTCTCTTTCTTTTGCTTTTTCCTTCTCTTCTCTTTCTCTTTGTCATTTTCTCCTTGCCGCTGAGACCAAGCGACCCCCCTTGCAAATTGTTCCTTGTTAAGGAATGAGGTCATTTTATCGCGCTCGACCAGCTTTCAAGAAAAGCACCGCACAAAAAGGGGGAAGTGCCGGTAGTCTTTGGCGGACCTACGATTCTTCACTTAAAAACAAACAATACGCAGAAGAAAACGACAACACAATACGAAAAAAGAAATAAAATTAATTTCTTTGCAATAGGGCAGACGTTTGATGAGGCCTGGAAAGTGTTAAAGTTTCACACGGTCACAAAATATGCACACAAAATGGAAAATGGTACATGGGTAAAGTGTTTTTCTACAGTTTTTAAAACCAGAACATTTAATATACAAGAATAACCCTTATTAGAATTTGTCACAAGTCTAAAAGAATTAAGATCAGATACTGCGGATGACCCTAAAACCGGACACCAGAATATAATATAGATGTCGTAGGGTGACCTTGAAGAGGGCACGCCAGAGAATTGGGATACAGATTTCCATTTTTTTGTGATAACCAAAAGTATACTACGATAGCGGCCATAATGATTCGGACACTTAGGTTTCCATAAAGACTAATTGATAAGAGGGACGAAGGCGTGTGACCAAAAGGTTTCTAAAGGTACACACTACTGTACGCCAAGCAGCCACTATCGCCGCTGCGTTTGGGTACAATTGAATTGGCACAAATGTAAGGACCTTTTACTTTGAGTGCGATATTATTAGGTTGGCTCTTTAAAAGGGAATACGTTTGCCAGGTTCGTCTCAATGGTTAATCGAAAGATAAACACCTTTACAAAAATAAACTTTAATACAAATAATAAGAACAAAGGCACAGATCAATATGCAAATCTAAATAATAATCAGTTCGACAAAAGAATATTATGAAGGGTAAAAATTAAGGAAACTTGGTCCGGGAAAATATATAAGTAGTCCAATAAGTTGGATTGAATGAAAGATTTAGCAACCAAATGAAGAAATCTTCTTATGACTGGGAACGAAGAGGTGGGACTTACCTCTGGAGGATAAACTGGAGACTTGGAAGACCAGGTCTTCGTCGATGGAGTCTCGATGCGAAGGCGTCAATAGAGACTCCGAAAGAGGTTATTACCTCGGTTCCAGGGAGAAGTAATCACGAAATCGAGATTCGTCCGCGGACGGCAGGAAGTCTAAACCAACGTAATGAGACGAGAGAGACCAAGGACAATCTTCCGGCGTATAAACGGGTTTCCGTAATCTTCGTCTGATCAGGGCGTATTATACGAAGTCGATCTGCTGACGAGATCACAAGGGCGAGGGGACCACTTCACGGGAGACAGATACTAAGGTCTGGACAGCAAGAAGCTCGGGTTCTCTATATCTGCTGAGGATTTGCAGACATCGCTTTAAATAGGATCCACAGTCATGGTCGACAGAGGGCTGCGCGCGCGAGGGCGTCCCAAGGAGATATCAGACGCGGCTTAAGCAAACATAAACTTTGATAATTTTGGGCATCGACGAAGCGAACGGGAAATAAAAGATTCCCTTCTACACCAAGAGGGATAAAATGGACACAGCTGCCACCTGGGAGTGGGACAGCGGTATCGAACTGGGGGTTGGGGGTGGTGCTAAAGCACCCCAAATTAAACACAGCTGCGCTAGTCTGTCTTAACCAGAGAAATTCTGTGTGGTAACGGCGTATTGAGTTTCATGCTTTCACAGTGTGGTGTTAGAAGAATACTCTGAACATACCTTTCCAGACGAGGACGATACTCGTTCCCCAGAGGACTTGAAACAATGTATGTTGTTAACTTTTGCTATATACTGACCATTCAGTACTTTTTGTTATGGTTATCATAACTTAGCGCCTCTCTTCTTCTCTCTTTCTCTTTTTCTTCTTTTTTCTCTCTTTCTATATTAATATATATATATATATATATATATATATATATATATATATATATATATATATATTTATAATTAATATTTCAAATTGACTATCTACATGCAATCTTTAGGTTAAATTCGAGTACTAGGTAATGAAATTTTTCAATCAAATCCTTGTCCTTTAATCGCGACAAAAAATGACTTGGTACCGTCAATACATTGGAGGAGAGGTCCACGGGAACAGTCACGGTGTTTTGGCAGTTATGGCAGGCAGTTTTCTGTTCCCAGGTGCCATATACTATCTTTTTGCTCTGCAGTTCGTTGGTATGTCATAATCACGGCCATGTAATAAGTTTTGTAAAGCAAAATATCGGTCTGAATACTCAGTATGTGCCTTTAGTCTTGCCCATAATGTGGAGAAACTGTGCAGAAGAAATTATCGTTATTCGCCTGACGCGCGGGATACGTGACGTCAAAGATACTGCAAACGAGGGGTTGCGGTGATTACGATGCAACAATATCACTGACTGCGCTCTGTGAGTCGCTATGAATTACAAAACAGACTACGAACCGGGCACGGTCTCTATTCACCCGTGGTGAGCGTTATATTTTATCCAGCCAGACCGTGAATTTAGATGCAGCAGACTTGACTAAAACGTGGGAAATACGGCCTAGAAACCAACCACCCCCTTCAGCCTTGAAACAGTGGGTCTACACTGGCAGGGACGAGGTGTGGCAGAATATTTGCTCTAAGAAATATGAGCGCAATACTCTCGATGTTGTAGAAGTTTGGGGACCAAAGCTGCGGCGACAAACATTCCAAATAGAATTACTCCATGATGACGTCTTGGATGAGGCTAGTCGGAGAGATATGCTTATGGCTGTCCTTCGAATACGAAGACGACTCAAACTTCACTTGATAAAAATGGAGATGAATTTATGGGTATGAATTTATGGTGGCTGTAGGTTGTGGCAGCGAAGATGACTATGCAGTGCGATGCGCGAAGCACACACTCTGCCACAGAAATGACACTCTATCCCGCGGTTATTTGGCTGCTGGACTGGTGGATTGTGGCGCCGTTGTCTTCTTGCCTCTCTCTCGAGGTGGATGGAATGTTCAAGGTGCGACAGTCTCTCCATAAACGTCGATCTCCATGCTGGTCGGTCACTGGCTTTGACTTCTAGAGTCAGGGGTTCAATATTACACTTTTTTAGGGTTGCTTTTGCTTGATCTTTATAGCATTTCATTGACCCATATTGTCTACGATGTCCCAGTAGGAGTTTTCCATAAAGGATTTTTCAAGTCATTCTGTCATCACTCATGCAAATTATATGTCCAGTCCATCGCAGTTGCTTTTGTGCAAGCATGGTTTCAATTGAGGTTGCCCTGGCACGTCGAAGGATTTCTACATGGGGAATTTTGTCCCTCCATGTTAGCTTAAGAATCTTCCTCAGATTTCTTATATGAACTGCTTCCAATTGTCTTATATGCCTTCTGTAAGCAGTCCATGTTTCAGCACCGTAGACTAGAATAGTTATACATACAGCGGTGTAGACTGCTATCTTCGTTTTTAGGCTGAGGTTATCGTTTTGGAAGACTCTTATGCGCAGTTTTACAAAAGCTACAGAGGCTTGATTTATTCTGTTGCAGACCTCTTCATCTATCTTATACTTATTCGACAGGATGCTGCCCAGGTATTTACAACTTGTGACCTGCTTATTGTCATCACCATTGACGTGGAAAGTTAGACGTGGTTCTGGATTCTGTCGTTGCATTAATATCTGTTTTATTGACATTCATTTTCAGACCCATTGCTTCGTAAAGACCGGCTATGACATTGATAGATCTTTGTAGAGCAAGTGCTGCGTGGGCAATCAGCGCAAAGTCGTCTGCATATTGAAGTTCCAGAATATGATTGGTCACAGTTTTCGTGCGGGCTTGAAGTCTTCTTAAATCAAATATGTTGCCATCATGTCAGTACTGGATAACAACCCTGTCCACCTGAGGAATTGCGTTCTGACTGAGTAAGGTGATAGCAAATATAAAGATGTTGAATAACACTGGAGCTATGACACATCCTATCTTGACACCAATTTCCACGCTGAAAGGTTCAGATCTTTCTCCTGAGGCAAGTATTGTTGCTGTCATGCCATTTTGTAGTTTCTTCAGAATTGAAAGGAATTTTGGAGGGGAGCAAAACTTTTCTAAAACGATCCCTAGTAGTTCCCTATTAACTGTATCAAAAGCTTTTTGAAGGTCAATAAAAGCTATGTAGAGGTCTGTGATTTGCTTATTGCACTTCTCCTGTAGTTGTCTTGCACAGAATATCATGTCGCAGGTGCTCCTGGCCTTACCAAATCCGCACTGTGTTTCTGGCAAGGTGCACTCTGATATATGGCGACATAATCTGACAAGCATAATTCTTGTCAGAATTTTAGAGGCCCCTACCATTAGAGAGATTCCTCTGCTATTTCCACAGAGTGATCGATCACCCTTCTTTTTGTATACAAACACCATGTCAGATTTCAGATTTATTGTAGAGTTCAGAGGGAAGGCCATCTGAGCCAGGTGATTAATTATTTTGTAAGGATTTTATTGCGTCGAGAGTTTCTTCAAAATGGGCAGTTCGTCCATCTCCATTGATAGAGGTACCTGGGGAATTTCATCTGAAAAGTTTGGCTCTATAGGGTTTCTATGATTTAACAGGGTTTGGAAGTGCTGTCCCCAGCGATTTAGAATGGCTGTTTTGTCTTTTAGGAGATTGCCATCTTGTGATCTGACAGGGGCTAAATTGCGTTTTACAGGCCCATAGGTAGTTCTTAGGCCGTTGTAGAATCCATGTTGGTTGTTATTGTCAGCAAGGTGTTGCAGGTTCTTTGCCTGGTTGGTCCACCATTCATTTTCCATATCACGAAGCTTGAGTTGAGTTTCCTTTCTTAAAATATCAAAAGTTAGTTTCAGATGTGCGGAACTTGAGTTTGAGAGCCAGGCTTCATGGGCCTTGTTCTGCGTCAGCAATATTTGAATGTCTTTCGCATTTTCGTCAACATTTTGCACGTCATCTTGTCTATCAATATTTCCAATTTTATTTTTCACTTCGAGAGAAAAACCGTACTCTAGGAGTTTCCTAGGACTGAACCAAAAGTTATAGAGCATGATTTTGTCTCTCGTTGGTATAGGCACCGTCGAGATCTGACACAACGCCAATTCTGAGCCGTTTTCTTTATTTATAAGACCTCTTCTAGTACTAAAAGCCAGCAGAGAATTTTTATTTTATGGAGAAGGTAATGAAAAATGATGTAATGACGAAGTGAAAAATAAAATTGGAAATATTAATAGATAAGATGATGTGTAAAGTGTTAACGATTGAAAGGACTTCAATTACACGCCCATTCAGCCTTAAATGTAGGACCGGTAGAAGGCACAAAAAATAGCTTTGTGCGAAGTAGTACAAGTTCTCTAAACTATTTATAAAAAACACATGGGGTGGGATGGGGGGGGGGCAAAGTAATCGTTAGATGTATAGGACAAATAGCGGGTATAGCAAAAGTCCTGTTACACTCGTTAAGGCGCTATACACAAAGGACACAATAACAGTTTTTATTCAGTTAGACACGTTTTTATTGTTTTAACATATAAATGTGTGTTATGTTGTAATATTAATCAATATGACTGTCCGCGGGCGGCGAGCACATGCGCAAGGCGAGACTTGAAGGACACGTACATGTTGCGGACGAAGTCCTTCATCATGCTGGCCCACACCCGGTTAATCGGGGACTTCAGCTCGTCGACGGCACTGTGGTGGACCTTGCAGTCCTTGCCCTCGACATTCACCTACACGTTGTAGTCGAGGTGAGGGAGGTCGTCGGGTGGCTTCGGTGGCATGTTCATGTTCGAAGAACTCTCGCACGGTCTTGACAGAGTGGGTCGGGCACCGTTATGATAAAAGACGTAGTCCGCCACCTTCATGATCTTTCTCACCCATGGCAGAACTTCCGTGGCCAAGATATCCTTGTAATCAATCGCGGTGATTCTGTAACCAACCGCGAACCCCGCAAACCACACAGGCGGCATCTTCTCGCTATTCGAAGCTACGACGCCGAGCATCATCACAGAGGTAGTGCTTGGTCGTGGTCGTGGTCATGTAGCGGACCTCGGAGACGTCCTGGCCGAAGCTTACTCCGTGGTGGTTTTGTTTGTTGATGACCAGATCCGCCGTGAAAGTTTTTTAATCAGGGAAAAATGAGAATTCGATTGCCGTGATACTCAAGTCGTTGAGAAGCCGACGCCAGCGATCCCGACGTTGTTCTCTCATAGGATTGGTGAGTAGACCCCTTTCCACGCACTTCAAGTTCTTGCCGCCTTCTTTCTTGACGGAACTGGCACCAAAGCCACCGAGATGTCCTTCTTCTTCGCGAGCTCAGTCATTTTGAGCTCAGAGCACTTTCGAAGGCCTTTCTCACAGGGAAATGGTTGACAACTTTAGGTCTTCCTGAACGAACTCGATCATTGAAGTCTTCTCCGTTATTGAGCCTCTCCACGATTCTGTGGACAGTCATCCGGCTGACGTAGAGCCGCGTGGGGATGTTGGATTTGTTGTGGCCCTTGCGCAGGAGAGGCGAGATCTCGATTCTTTTCACTTCCATCTCCAAACAATTGCACACAATGGAAAAGACGTTTTAATAACATGTTAGAAAAGTAGAATTTAACTGAGTGTAACAGCACCTTTGCAAAACCCATATTCGGATATGTTAGTGGTGATGGTGAGTCTTAAACTTAAAATGAGATTTTATAAAATTTTAATATTTGGAGGATTGAGTAAAAACAATGTGAGGATGGATTTTTTGTCGACTCCTGGACCAATTTCCAGGTTTCATGCTACATCTTTTTGAGTCCAGAACCAGTTTTTAACCTTCACGTTACACATTTTCAAGTCTAGGACAGTTTCCAGGTTTAACGTTACATCTTTTCGAGCCTAGGGATAATTTCGAAGCTTCTCGCCACATCTTTTAGTGGGATGGCTCAACTGACCGTACCCAACTCACTAAATTAACTTTATTATTTTCTTCTAGGTATAGTAGGTTAGGTTAGGTTAGGTTAGGTTAGTATCGTATCATAAGCGACTTAGCCGCGGCCAAATGCGCTAGACTTTCAGTTGTACATTAATATGAGACGAAAGTTACTTGAAAAGACTTTCTTCACGTAATAACTTACATGCACAGTCCTGTCTAAAACTAGAGAACAAAATAGGAAAATTTACATTTTCTTTAACTTGTTTACTTTCCATCGAAATTAATCAGAATATGCTTTGAAAGTTGCCTCTAGTAATGTCCAAGTTTTCTTTCATAGATTAACATCTAGAAAAGCTATGAATAAAGTAATGTGCATTTGTAGACAGAATGCATCCAAAGCTAGAGAAATACCCCCCATCCCCACACACAGAAAACACCTTATCTCATAGACAATTGAAAAAAATATTAATAATATGCACGCGGGCCCTTGTTCTGAATGTCGAGTACACCTTTGGCCGCAACACATCACCAATTTGTTTAGTTTGGGCCTCGTCTTATTCTATTCTTCTTTGAATCCTTAACAGAGATCTGTAGATAGCTTGGAGTAGGAATGGGGCGCAAAGAAAAACGAATTTCGAACGCGCTTCCCGCGTCGCGGGACAGCCGTTAGCTAGAGACCTAAGCCACTCGGCCATCCTAAGTCCCCCCAAAAGACTCATTCAAGCAAAGCATTTAAGCCACTCGCCTGAACTTCTCGCACGTTACAGATCTTCAACATTCGTCGGGTTTCGAGCTATACTTTCGATACCGAGTATGATCCATGGGTTTTCTATCAGGTTTAAATAAGGGCACTAAGTAAGCCATTTCATCGAGTTGATATTTTCAGCATCCAAGAACTGCTTCACCTTCTGCTGTGGCGTGGAACATTGTGCTGCATGAAAAATAGGTTCACATACTCTCGATGGTCGGAGAGAGTGGATCACCTTTACCTTAACCTGATTCTTGTATAACACAGCGTTGAGTTTGTCGGGGGAACTGACGAGTGGACAACCACTTTTGCTTCTAATGTTGCACCACACCATAACGCTCTCACGTACAAATTTAACTGTGTTATTTTTGTATATGTGGGATTCAATCTCCCTCCTCGACGACGCCTTACTGCTACTTTTCATCGGATCCAAACAAATTAAATTTGCTTTCGTCGCTGACAAAACCTTTCCTACTTTTTAGCACTCCAAACAACAACTTCGGTAGCGAAGGTCAACCTAGCAGATTTATTCTCTCTACTTATGAGTAGTTTCTCAGCAGGTGAGCGTGCAATAAATCCCACCTCTCTCAAGCAATGTCAGACAGCCTGGCGAGGCACAGTCTGGTTCAGTTTCTCAGCAACTTGATCTGAAATTCCGTTTGTTGTCTCAAATCGGCCCTTCATCGACACACGTTGCATCGTGCGATCTTTCCTAGGTGTGTTTTTTAGTGGGCAACCCTGTTTTATTCGTCGACCTGCAAGGAGTGGGTATCCTCATGTAGGTTTACTATGCATTAAATCACACTTTTCGACAGAAAACGATGCTTCAACATTTCAGAGAGTGTTATTTCTTCTCTCTTCTAATGCTCGTCTCGCCATCCTGATAAATGTTTGTTGCTTTTTTTTTCTTTCTTTTTAATGTGCGTGAACCCATAAGGTCAAACGCACACTTTTCGATATATGAGTAATGCCATCAGTAGCAGTCTACAATACACATGGGGCAGTGTTGACATGAAGACGTTAGGTATTTTTATGTGTAAACTGAAAGGTTTATGTTATAGCTCTCTAGTTTTGGATGGTTCTGTATGTTGACAGTATACACTAACGATCTACACTACTTTAAGATGCATTTTATTTCTTCCTGATATTGAGAGCTACCCTCAAGCATATATATATATATATATATATATATATATATATATATATATATATATATATATATATATATATATATATATATATATATATATCTCGGAAGTAGTCCACCATTTGTACGTCAGTCGTCATAACGATTAGATTTTTGTATGTGTCGATGGCTAAACTCGTGCAGTTATTGAGCTCTTGCAACATGCAAGCTCCATTTTTAACTACTGGATCACCTGCAACATGCGGCATTAGATCCACCCAAAATGGGAGCGTGGATGCATCAACATCCAACGAACTCGAATAATTTAAGATAAAGTAACCATATATATATAAAATACTAAAGTACTGGCCACTGCTCATTTGGGAAAGAAGAGGCTGATAAAACTCAAGTTGTAATGATGTATGAAAAAGATATAATATTATATATTTTCTAGAGTACAGTACTGGCGAAATTGTTATAGATATATTTTTGACACATTGGCAGAGTGTCAAGTCTTATACATTCATTAGTAAGTAGTTCAGCCACCCTTAGCATCCATGAGTGCTTTAACACGTCCTTGCATGGCATTGATCAATGTTTTTTTCACATTTCCTGGATTCGCTAAGATCTGAGCCAAACTTCAATGGGCCGGTATATCAGTTGCTGTTTGGTCGTGATGGGTTCTGTGTGTATTTCATTTCTCAATACACACCATAAACTCTTAATCGGATTCATGTCCGGGTAATTTCTGGGCCATGGATGAAGCTGAACTCCATTTTGTATATGACATGGGGCCGAGTCTTGTTGGAATATTCAAGGTCTGTCGTTTTACCATTCCATTATTTGAGGAAGTAAACGACCTTTAAGAACTTCTATATACTTTTCTTGGTTCATAGTTTTCTCAACAATGTGCAAGTGACTTGTTACATGCACCAAAATGGCTCAGTACCATGATTTTCGTTGGGAATTTTACTGTTTTCCTCAGGCATTCAGCCATAAACTCTTCTCCAGGCTGCCTTCTTATACTCTACACGCGGTCATCTATCACTGCAATGGTTGATTTGTCAGAGAAAACTACCTGCAATAGCAGAAAATACAACAAAAGTAGTTGAACAGCCATAAAAGTATTGGAAAAGTCATTGAATTAATGAATCTTCAAATAAACTTTAGGGTTTGAAAAGATTGAAACCATTACAAAAATGCGGCACTATTAAAATAAGTAGGTACTAATGCTTTTTTATGAATTACAGGTAAATGGTTAGCTAGATGTGTCATTATTACCTTTTCCAATTGTTCTGAAGTCCGCTCAAGGTGATTCTTTGCCCAGGAATAGCGTGCCTTCATCATTGTGAGTCGAGGCTTCTTTCTCGGGGGCATATGATTTCAATCCAACTTCCAAAAGCCTGTCATTCACTGTTCTTCGGGCAAGGCTAACGCACTCTGCTGCAAGCTCAATAGAAATCTTCCTGCAAGATGTTCATCTGTTCTTAAGAGACGTGTATTAATGATTTTATCTGTTCTTGGAGTTGTTTTCGTTTTCGACCATCCAACCCTTTTTGAGTTTAAATCTTGATCATTATAATTTTTTTTTTAATAATACTGACTGTTTGAATTTGAAAATCTAGTTTTTTTGCTTTCTTTCTGTTTTAATTTAATTTCTTTCAGTAAAACGTTTATTTGTCCAATTTTTCGAGGCCTCGAATCACTGTTTACCCATTTTGGTTTAACTCATTTATAGCTAAAAAACTACCTGAAACACACAAAATCCAACGTTTAAAATAACTATTGAACTAACTTAAACACACAAAAACACTATTCTTATCAAGCATATGTTAATTAATATAAGCAAATTAATGAAAAAATGACAGTCAATAAATAACAGAAAACATCCTGTTTTCACTCTAAAGCCAAAATACCAACTGACTCACACAACTGGCTGTAACTTCATTGTAATGGTCCAATGCAGTGTTGTTCCTTAACTGTTACCAATTAAGCTTACAAAGTAACCTTATGGTTCGTTCACACTACAAGCAGAGCAGAGCAGAGCGAAACGGCGCGGTCAGGTGTTCGTATATAAGCAGAGCAGGTCGTGGCAACCTGCACAAACGAATCATTCGCTATGGAGGATTTCGTGTGTGCGTTCCTTTTGTTTGACAGCGAAAAACAGAAACAAAAACACTGGGCCCATCCCATTAACGCAAGGATAAATCAGGTTGGGAAATACTGTAGGGGTGCGAAGATGTATCAGAGAAAAATTCCTTCCAACTCGATAATAGAAATAGCCCATTAAATTACCAACTCAATACGGACTCCGCCGTAGCGTAATGGCTAAGAGCATAGGCGTTTAGATCTAAAGGTACCACGTTCGAAACTCAAAGTCCACAAAATTTTATGAAGAAATCCCCAGAAGAAAACGGAAATCAAGGAAAACGCTTCAAGGACTAACTAATCAAGAAGAAACAAGAAATCGACTCAAGAGAAAACGGAAAGAAAATGCTTCAAGGACTAACTCAACAAGAAGACTCAAGATAAATGGATCGCCTCCAGAAGAAAACGAAATCAAGGAAAACGAAATCAAGGAAAACGACTTCAAGGGCTAACTCATCAAAATCATCAAGCATCAAGAAGGAATGATCAACTCAACGGGAATCAAGAAAGAATCATCAACTCAAGATAATTGGAAGAAAAATGAAGATGCATCAAGATTAAGAAGAATACGGAAGTCAAGATAAATTGGAATAAACTGAAGATGCATCAAGAAAGGAATCGAAGATCAAGAATTAACCCAGCCAACTTAAAGATAAAGGAATTACAGTCAAGAAAAGAAGTAGTAAATAGATCCGATAAAAGAGAAAAGCAAGATGATCAAGCATAATCATAAGAAGAGGCCCCCGCCCATAATACGACCATTTTTTCCACGAACTGAGGAGAGATGAATAGCGATTCTTTACGTGAAAACCGCAAGATTTGATGGTCTGCATACCCTTATAGATAGAAGAATTTCGTAAAGGTAAGACAAGTTTTGATTCAGTATTTTGATAAAATATGAAATTTTTATTGAGGATAGAACGCGAGGACACTAGGTGCGAGCAATAAACTATTAGGTTGAGGAATAAGTTCTTGCGTTTTTTTTTATGTTGTGTTGATTTAAGTTTTGTTGACGTGATTTTTGCACATATTAAGAAACAATAATAAATAATGAGAGCAAAATTTCTAAAGGTTAGGCTACGTCTCTTAACAGCGTAGACTATTAGGCTTTTGCTTAGGCTACGTCTTGAAGTTGAGTAATAAGTCATTGCGGTTTATTTAAAAGTTGTGTTAATTTAATTTTGGTTCTGTACCTTCAACATGGAATGTCAAGTTGAAAGAAAGGCGCATTTTCGACCCTTGTTGTTATTCATTTTCAATCGAGACGGGAACAATGCAAACGCAGCCAAATCTCGTCGCGATATTTGTGCTGTGTACGGAGAAAATGCTTTATCAGAAAGGACAGCTCTATGATGGTTTTCACGTTTCAAAAACGGTCATTTCAATCTTAATGACGAAGAACGTTCTGGTCGCCCCACTAAGTTGGATGAAGATCGATTGAATGACCTTCTTCATGAAAATCCTCGTCAATCGACTAGAATAATTGGCGTGTGATCAGAAAACTGTAGTGAATCACCTTCATTCGATGGGGAAAGTTAAAAAAAACTCGGTGCATGGGTTCCGCACGCTTTGAGCAAAAGCAACAAACTTCAACGATTCACGATTGCCGCAGGTTTGCTTGCTCGTCACAAGGCTACTCGTGGATATAAGCACAGATTTCTTCACCGCATCATCACTGGCGACGAAAAGTGGTGTGTTTATGTTAACATGAACCATCGAAAACAATGGCTTAGCCCAAATATAAAACCACTTCCGCGATTAGAGCAAGGACTTCATCCACGAAAGATGATGATATGTGTATGGTGAGATTGTGAAGGCACCATCTTTATGAGCTCCTTGCGAACAAAGAGATTGTCAATGCACAACTCTACGTTCAACAAATGTATCGACTCGCCGAAGCTATTTGTTAAAAGCGACCTCATCGACCTTATGGAGTCCTTCTGCAACAAGACAATGCTTTTCCTCACATTGCCAATATGACAAAAGACACCATCCAAACGCTTAATTGGGAAATCCTGCCGCATCCTCCATATTCGCCAGACTTGGCTGCATCGGATTTCCATCTGTTCCGATCGCTCTCCAATAATTTGCGCGGCGTTGCGTTCAATACTGATGTGGAATTAAAAACCTGGTTAGATGAATTCTTCGAGTCAAAATCCAAAGATTTTTATTGGAGAGGCATCGAAAAACTAGTTGAACGTTGGGAAGAAGTCGTAAATAACAACGAAGAATACATTATTGATAAATTGCATATTGTTATAACTTAAAAATGAAGTTTTTTTAAAATTGTTAATGGTAATGAATAAATTTGATAAAACCGCAACAACTTATTCCTCAACCCATTATTATATGATGAAAAAATACAGTACCCATTGATTTCACCTGCTACATTAAGTTAATAAAAGAAAGATAAATTTGTATATAAGTATTCCGTTATGAATTAATAATTTATAGCTAACGCAAACCTATTTAAAGAACGAAATTTGCTTTGATAAAAACCAAAATGTTGCCGATACGTTTTTTTGGGAAGATGTTTTTCGTAAAATATAAAACACCGCATTTGCGATCAAATGACTGTCAATGAATTATTTATCAACATATCCATGCATAATTGTTACATCAATTCCTTTGGTTATTCTTTGATTCTAATTAATTATCGGAGGCTATTTTAATATATATATATATATATATATATATATATATATATATATATATATATATATATATATATATATATATATATATATATATATATATATATATTGGAAACAATAACCTAGAAAATAACATAAATCTCTTCCACAAGAACATGATGAACACCTCGTACCGATCAGACGAAAGGGTAATTAAGATAATTATCAACCGATCTATAAAGCCTACAAATACCTGAAAAAATATCGTTAACTATATATTATCAAACTAGACGCACCGCCAGCCTCATCATGAAAAACAATCGGAAGTCCATACCTGAACCGAAACAAAGGACTCATCTGAAATATGAGTATAAATGAAACCTAGGAGACTGTCAGCTCTTTCCTTATTCATATATGGGAATAACTACTTTAACTAAAATCCACCCATAAACAAGAAAAACAACCAAAGTTCAAAATTCAATTCAATTCGAACAGAATACTTCCAAGCGGTAGAATAAGTAACCGAACTATGATGGATGCTTAATCCTCCCCCCCCCTCCTTTTGAAGGCCCATTCCCTCTTTGGACGTGACCGCAAAATTGACCTTTGTTCCTAAGCCTATCCCATTTCGACCTTGTCTTAACATGCTCACAAGTTTGGCAGTATGTTTGCACTTGCTGACCTCTTTGTTTGTTTATATATAAATGTTTTCATCCATTGATATATAAACCAATGTTTTTCTCTTTTTATCTGTATTTTTATTTTATTTCTGAAGAGGATACGAGGGTATCAAAACGCGTCAGATATATATGGTGTTTTTCTAAAGGATTCTTCTCCCATTAACTTTAAAATCTAAGTTTTAATGAATTTTGGAGAACTTATCCACGGCATCAATCCAGATGTAAAGGCAAATATACGAAAAATTAAAAAAAGTGAAAAGAAAATCACAAATACGAAATCAGCCGTCGCTTTTAACAAAACTTGCTACGATGAAAATATATTGCCCAACTTCACACACACACATGCAGACACCCATATATATATATATATATATATATATATATATATATATATATATATATATATATATATATATATATATATATATACCTTGATAAGGAACTTAATAAAGTTCGAAAGTACTTGGAAACAACATTTCATTTTTTCCTGCGAGACATTGCATTCATTTGCTACGCTCACGTGATACTTTGTGAGTTTTTCATTTTATATATATATATATATATATATATATATATATATATATATATATATATATATATATATATATATATATATATATATATATATATATATATATATATATATATATAGTCAGAAGATTAACTCAACGAATCATAAAAATAACGTTAAGATGTTGTTTCATGAAATAAACAAACTTGAATCAGGTTCGAACAGAGATCTGTGAATTTAAAAGTTAATTTTTATTTTATATTTCTCATGACCTAATCTAAGAATGATAACATTTAAAATGTATTTTTATTTTATTATAAAGATCACAACGCTGAATCAAAAATCGCGCTATGGTAATGTTCCTTACGAGGTGAGTGTTAGTTCCTGGAGCTTTGTTATTCGATCAAAATTGTAAAATGATGACAAGTATGTATTTAATACATGAGGCTGTTTAATTATAATGTATTTCGTAATATTTTTATTAAAAAGATAAATTTTTTGATCTTTTTAATCCCATAAATGGTTCTTTCCAAAGAAAAGCGTGCAACCACTGTTTCTCTGAACCAAAGTGGGCTTAAATGCAAGGAGATAGTTTCTAAGCATATTGTATTAAGGAGCACGATCTTTAGGACCATTAATGCCTTTATAAAGAGTGGCTACATACCTGCGAAGAACGCCTGGACTTTGATGCGTTTGCTCTACCTTTCGCAACTCAGAAAGCCAAGGCCAGCAGCAAGATTGACGAAAATGCTTCAAAAACCGGCCTTTCCCTTGACCTAATCTCCTGGATGTAAGAAGAGATTGCTTACCGCCCCTGCACCCTCTCGCCTTCATACTCTCCTTCCGCCATACCCTCCTTCCACTTCTCAGTTCGGTCACTCCCTCCACCCGATACCCAGAGGCGCCTACAACCACCCCTTCCAAACTCGCTACCAACACTAACCCCCACTACCAGTATCCACAAAACACACTGAACCCATACGTTCTTCTTTTAAACCCTCCATTTCTAGACTGCAAAATACGCACCGAGATAGACCCAATTCACTCACTATAGTTCACAATAACAAAGGCTATATATAGACATCCCTCTCTGGGCCCTATCCAACCACAGTCTTCAACTATTTTTTATGGGGGACCTAAATGCACACCATCCAACACTACTTTCCAACATCACGAACGACGTGGGCAGCTATCAGATCGGTACCCTGCGGCTATTTAGCTGCGAGCACATAGATCCAACCTTCCTCATTTATTTTGATCCCCACGGAAAGACCTCATTTTGAGAAATCGTCCTTTGCAATGACCACGCCACACACTTACACACACACACACACACAGTTCAAGGCTCCCTATATCTGACCACATCCCTATACGCCTCCTATCTTATTTCCCTCTCTTCAGTCCCTCTTTATGACTGCAAACACGCAAACTGGAAAAAGTTCAGGAGGCACATTTCTACAAGCACACAACACAATCTCAAGAACACCGACCCTGCACAATTAGACACTCAATGGAGCAAACTCAAAGGACACAATAAACACAACAAGAAACCTTAACATACCACAGTAAACACACATGCATCAAATAATTCACATTTCCCATACATACACAAAGACTCATCACCATATACGATAACCTCTACGATCAGGCCCAGGCTAGCATAACATTTTACTCTTACGTGCCGCATCCTCCAATGCGGGTAACTAGATCGGAATCATCATTAGTACGTGGTAACCAGCATAGCGACTGAAGCTCGCTGCATTGACCCTTCCTTCTTCTGGGGCAGCGTGAAGACTATGTTGGCCACGGACTCACCCGAACCCATAACACTACAACATAACAACCACACCATCACTAACACTAATGGCATCACCGACAGGAGCTGCCAAGTGTAGGCCATGAATGGTCTTTTGCAGTCTCCTTCTTTTCTTATGTTCTTAAGTCCCATTGGGATAACATTCGCATACATATCCCCTAACCACAGGTACATAATCAGTTCCCAAGAAGTTCTGGAATGGTATCGGCTCCACGCGGCAGAGCTTGGACCCAATCCCCTGGTAAGAATGGAGATGCTTGGTATCTCCACCACACTCATCACTCCTATCTCCATCGAGGAAACAAAACACTACGTTAAAACAATCCCTAAACGCGCCCCTGCCCCTCCCAGCTACAATATTCTAGCACTTACGCCCTATTACATTTTTTAGAGTTCCTAGGCAAAATTCCTAGAGTGTAAATTCCTAGCGAGTGAATGGTTCTCACTGCCAATATGGCTATAGACGAACCGATCCAGCAAAGTGGTAATGACCATTGTTCATAACGTAATACAAAAAAACACGACATGATAGAGACAAGACACTCTCCATCATCAAGGATGCGAAGAAGGTATTGGATAAACTGTGTCACAAGGAGGTCCGTTAGAAACTAGCCAAATGTACAGAGCTCCCTCTCTGCACTAAGAGACCCCTCTCTCACTAACTTTTCTACAGGAGATGTTACATAAAATGCAATAATACAAAATCAAAATCATTCACATCACGCGGTTGCGCACACCAGGGTAGCGTGCTGGCACATACACTATTTATTATGTACACAAACGACGCCTCACGGGCTCCAGAAATCTGCAGGCATACATACACACTGTTCTACCCTGACGACGAGAACAATATCGTCTTCGGCTAGGGGCCAGAAACAAATGCGCGATGTGAACAAATAATGCTGTAGGAGAAGATAGAGTACGAGGACTAATGGCTTATAGCCACGAATCCAGTGAAGAAACAGACGGTAATCTACGTCGCGCCAGACCACTACATGCACACTATACAAATATACAGACCAAAACTACACAACTCCCGTATGACTGACATATGTACTTAGGGGGAATGAAATCGGCAATTTTTAAGATGAAAGGTTAGGGTAAAAAAAATTGGTTGAACAATAATTAATTTATTGCAAAATGAAAAAAAAAGAACCCATGTCCAGCCAATTCACCCATAGAGTAATACATTTGGTAATACTTTATCATATTTAGGAATCCAATCAGGTCCTGCATTCTGATTGGTCATCATTGGTCACGTGACTGTATTCGAAGCCGTATGAGGGGGGGGGGAAGCTCTTATTATAACTTTATTTATTTATCGATATCATCCTTCATCTTGATATTTCTATAATCGAATCTATTTATTTCTTCTTGACTGAAGTTGCCCCTTGAAAGATTTGTCTTCCTTTTATCTGACTCTTGGTATTCTTGTTGGCGGAGATTCCTTCTTCTTTAAGTTGATGCATCTTCCAATTAACTTGTCGAGATGATTTATTGGATTCTTGATGAGTTAGCCCTTGAAGTCGTTTTTCCTTGAGTTCCGTTTTCTTCGTGCTTGTCGAGATGATTTCTTGGATTCTTGATGAGTTAGCCCTTGAAGTCGTTTTTCCTTGTTCCGTTTTCTTCGTGATTTTTCTTCGTAAGAATTGTGGACTTTTTGAGTTTCGAACGCGGGATCTTTAGATCTAACGGCCAATACTCTAGCCATCACACTATGGCGGAGTCCGTTTTGAGTTGGTAATTTAATGAGCTATGTATATTATCGATTTGGAAGGAATTTTTCTCTGATACATCTCCGCACCCCTACAGCCGCTCATTGGGTATTAGCTTAAAAACCAAGAAAGCCTATCTTTTTCCAACTTAATCTTATTACTAAATTAAGTTTTGATAACAGAACTAAATTCTAATTAAGGAAGAAGTCTTTTTTAATGGCACACCAAATAAAATGAACGCAAGGACGAAATACATGAGAAATACAGTGGATTCCGCACAGTATGACCATCGGTTAGTAACACCGACTGCCAATTAATACCAATTCCGAAGGTCCCGATTCATACATATTTTATTGCGTAAAATTTGCTTCGCTTAATATGACCAGCTACCAACTGAGGCCATACAAAAATCATAATTCATGCTGATTTACCCAATGCCGTAATCCAGAAATTATGATTAGTAACGTTCAGGGCTGCTACTGAGAATTTAACTTTACCTTCCAAAAAATTCCATGATTAAACAAAGAATCTTGAGAATTCAAAAAGTAACAAAAGGCAAAGAAAATATAATATATATTAGCAAGGGAGCATTTTCCCATATCTACGAAGTTTCACAATTTACATTGGTTAAAAGAGTCGAATTTTTTCGAACGCACGTCACATTAAGGGTCTTCTATACCTCAGAAAAACTCGTTATGATGGCAAAACTGGGTCATGCATGCAGTGCATCGTATATATATATATGTATACGTTTCAAGCAACGTATATGCAGGTAGTGACTAGATATTGTACCTTTTAAAGTAGCCTCCATTCTCCGTTTTCTGTATTGTCTCTTCACAATAAATGGCTTAGATTTCGCTAAGACTGACCAGCCTCTAAAAAAGACTTAATTAGGCTGTCCAAACATGGTCACACTTCCCAAAATCCACTGTACATATCATTGCCGTAACTATGAAAAATAGAGATTGTAACTAACAAATCATTTGAGAAAAATATTTTTCCCTGTGAGCTTTCGAAAAAAATTCTCTGAAAGCCATTCTAGCGCGAATATACTCATTGTAAAAGAACAACCTCTGACACCCCCCCCCCCTACTTTATTGGAGACCACGTGCGATTCTATCCCGCCTTGAGCAACGTCACTTTCTGTTCGGACATTCAAGAATTTTCGATTCCTGAGCGCATTGGGGAAATATTCCCCAATCCTGCGACGAACTCATCCCAAGCCTCCCTCCCCCTTTGGTGACGATACGAGGAAGAGACGCTGTTTCGCGCACCTTGCTGCTAAATGATGAATCGGCTCCGCCTCCGGATGAAGATGTCTGGAGTTTGTGACTCCTTTCTTCAAACTCCTCATTTCCGCTCAGAATCGGACATACAAATATTCGAGTTATACTATACTTCGTGGAGTCCAGCACAAATGTCAAGGTCGTCCCCATCGTCAATTCCCGTGAGTGCTATCCAATAAGCAAGACTTTTTCCATCATGATTCTAACCCAGTCAATTAAACGCTTCTCTGATTGGCAAGCCTTTGAATTTGCGCAACAGTCTCCCTTCGTTTAATCGAACCGAAGAAAATCCCCATCGATTACCTTTGAGGAAAAGAAGTTTCCTCTTCCAGTGGAATTACGAGTAATAGCACATTTCCGTCGAACGTCATATTTGAACATTGGCTATCTTCATCGGAAAGTTGGTTCAGATCGTGCCCCACCTGCCTCATTCAGACCGTACCCCTCTTGCCTCATCGGATCGTGCCCCACTTGCCTCTTTGGATTGTTCCTTAATCGCCTCATCGCAAGAAGGACCTTCCTCGAAGTCACCGACCCGTAAGTCTGAAACCCCCTCCATTATTAGTATTGTCAAGTTCCCCCTTTTTGATCTGAGCCTAGTAACATTAATCAATTAATACCATTTGAGAATCCCCCTTCATAATAATTATCTAGAAACTATTTCAATTTAAATAATTCCCTTTTGCCTATTTTTATCCTTATTTTGATCTTTGTAAATAAAATTATATTTTGTTGTTTC
Organism: Ceratothoa steindachneri; assembly: GCA_963969495.1. Classification (NCBI taxonomy): domain Eukaryota; kingdom Metazoa; phylum Arthropoda; class Malacostraca; order Isopoda; family Cymothoidae; genus Ceratothoa; species Ceratothoa steindachneri. The sequence goes on along the minus strand of CAXAKS010000154.1, from coordinate 40,386 downwards.
ATCTTTAACTAATCTTGGACGATACTCTCGGCCTATTCAAGTAAATCTCGCAAGTTAATTATGCACTTTGTCTGATTATTAAGGATTTGAAACCCAACGGCTCAAGTTTGATCTAGTCGGTCCTTCAACGGTTCGCGTTGCAGTAGGTGATTAAGTCACCCCCTACATAATATAAGAGTAGTGTATGGTATAGAGTAGTAGTCCACGACACCCATCTCTTTCATCATGACCAGCAATTTTACTGCTTGCACTTGTTAATTCACGAATCAGGCCTTCCACCGATTGGGTGTGAGTTGGAAAAGATGGCAATTTAAATTTGTTGAGAATCAAATCTTGAAGTTTGCTGATGGTGATTTCGCAAGTGAGGCTAGACTCGTAACTTGTAACTGAATCACAATCGATAAGTTCAACAATGGTGTTGTGTTCACATTGGACTTCGGCGAAGGTCCATTTTCTTGTCAACGGCGAATGCGCAGAGATTTAGATCATCGTCGCAGAGGAGTGAGATGAGCATATTTTTGGGGTGCACATTCCATGCTTTGATGTAAGGGAACATTATGTCTCGCATTAATTGTGAAAGAAGGTGGAGACATTTGATTCGGAAAAAGATGTGATTGGTGGCATCATAAATGTGTGGTTAAGTTTTGATTGCAAACGAGCAGAAGATGAGAGAGTGCAGGTTCATCTTAACTTTTCGTTTAAAAGGATGCTTGGAGATGTAAGTTGCTCCGAAGCGACAGCAGGCTAAAGTCAACTACAACGAGTAGGAAATAGGTCCTGGCTTTAAACTTTTTAGTTGCGGATGAATTTTCCCGCTGTGAATGGATTTGGCGACAAGGAAAAAGTACTTCAGATCAGATGACAAATCCGACAACACTTCATTTCTCATCGGAATTTCTGGTCTATCTGTGATCAGAAAGTACTCTCCAACCCATTCCAACTCTTTTACTCTTGACAAAGACTTCTCTATTGGCTCCTTGAAAGAATTTATGCCTGTGGTAGGTCCGTTGATGGTTTGGAATTGTTGACGAAGGCCGAGTTAATTTGTATGAAGGTCACAAATTGACTAATGAACTTTTTCCCCTCGTCGATCATAAAAAAAATTCAACCAGAGGCAAGCGGAGCACAAGTGACGGTTGAGCCGAAAGCACTTGCTTAAATACCCCGCGCACGTGACGTCAGCGCCAGCCAGAAAACGTCATGGATTTATCGTGACGTCATGAATGACGTCACGGGAAAAACGCATACGCTAACTAGCGCTTAATCCACGCGACGGGGGATCAGAAAGGTTCGTCTCAGACGGCACCCAAGCGACCGCAGGCCTGTGGGAAACGAAAAGAAAATGAAACATGACCAGTGTAACAGGACTTATGAAAGGCAACAAGGAGGTTAATATTGCCCCCTTGTTAAGCAAGGTTACACTAGCCGATGAATCCGAAAATAACATATAATGGGGTCTACACACATACAAAATAAACAAGGCCGCAAATTCCGCTTTGACGGCATGGGTGGGGCAAGGCAAGATTAAGGAAGCCTGCCTCTGGTCGAAAAACCACCCAGCCTGGGGGGAGGAGGACCGCCAGAAGGGCGACCCGGGAACTGCGCGCGTAGGCCAACTGTGCCCCCAAACGAGGGAGGCCTATCGCCATTCCGACGAAGTTTAGTAGGCCCCCAAGCCTAGCCCAGAAGGGAGAAGAGGTGTCGACACGTGGGGCCCATTCCAAGGCGGTGGTAGTCTTCCGTCGCTTCTTCGGAGTTAGGCGGGTGAGGTTGGAGCGCAAGTCTATATCAACGCCGAGGTAAGCCAGATGTCGAGTGGGGGTGAGCATGGACTTTGCCACATTAATTTTAATGGAGGAGTCGCGGACAAGCTGGATGAATCTCAAGAGGGCGTCGGGACAACCTAGGCCCAGGATGTCATCTATGTACGTATACACAGTGACACCCGCCTGTCGCGCGAACTCGGCAAAGATGGGAGCCATGCATGACTGCATAATGTAGGGAGATCCCGCGAACCCCGTTGTGATGGAAGATCTGAGAATGGCAACGGTTTAAACGGTCCGAAGACATTATTTGAGCCACTTCGAGAATTAGCGTGTTTGCTTGCTTTAGACATTTCTGTCAATATAACATTAATTTCGAATAATGAAATGGATTTGCATATGTCATTCGTTACAGTCTTCGCATTTTTTATGAAGTAAGTGATAAAATGTGTGGTAGGTTCCATAGGGGTGAAATAGGTTTGTAAGTATAACCCAACAAAGGCAACGCGCAGTCGAGAGAACATCGTTATTCCCAAGCGGAAGAAACTGTACAAGAGAAACCATAGGACCAATTTACACTTAAAAACATTTCAAGGAACATGCTATAAAATCAAGACCATAAAACTGGGTATGGAAGCTAAAAACAAAAGAGGCGAAGTGCCCGAAACTAAAAGATGAAAGAAAATAATAAACAAGAAAAGCATAAATAAAAGAGGCGACGTGCCCAAAATTTAAAAAAAGAAGGAAAACAAAAAAACAAGAAAAAGCGTAAATAAAAGATGCGAAGTGCCCCAAACTAAAAAATGAAGGAAAACAACAAAGCAAGAAAAGCATTAATAAAATATGCTCCAAACTAAAAAAAAGAAGGAAAACAAGAAAAGCGTAAATAAAGTAAATAAAAGAGGTAAAGTGCCTAAAACTAAAAAACAAACAAAGGGAAACAACAAAAGAGAAGCGGAAGTGAAATAGATGAAATGCCCAAGTAAAAACGGAACTAGAACAAAGATAAGAATGCAAAAGAAAGTCTTCGCATGTGTCACAGATCTCACTACTGATTGGTTCGACTGGAATTTCGGGATTCCCATCCTCCAATCAGAGCTCGAGTTTAAGATAACTCGTGAATACGACATGATGCTTAAACGTAGCAAGAATCTTTAAGCCGATCCTAGTAATTTTATTTCTAATCGCCTATATGTTTATTTTACTTTCTATTCTCGATTTTTTTCTCACCTACAATAGCATTATTGTCTGTTATAATAACCTTTATTTACCACAACTCGAAGTTTTGACTCTGGCTCCCCTTACTAACATACAAACCGAACACCTAAATACTTAAGGCCAAATTCGCCAAAACCTACACTTTCACGTACACTGAAACAGACCAAAGTAAAACACATCAGCAAGATGCTAAGTAGGTTCTACCCTGCTAGCCCAAAATTGAAACTTCATCTCTACATGATATTACTCAGACTACTTCTCACATACACAGCAATCACACTTCCAACCACGAGTCACACATAGCAATAGAACACATAAAATACAGAACTCTGCGCTGAAACGCGCATGTCGCTTTCTTCCATTTTCAAACATGTCTACACTCCACGATAACAATAAACTCAAACTAATGGAAGTATACACGTACAACCACTCAACACGATAGTTAAGCAAACTTGCAAGACACTAACATACATAAATGTACACGAAAGACAACATGCTGAGTGGGCGCTGAGAAGATACCCAGCAGCTCACGACTACCCACAACCAACACTCATCTATAAGTAAAGTAACAGCACCATGAATTTTGCGTTTTTTTATCTCGCACATTATCCCTTTTGCCCCTCATTTAGCTCCAACCCCATACGACAACAACACGCACACTACACAACGCATCGGTGTAGCCACCGACCTGTAACTTTATCTATCTATCCTCTCCCGAATTTTTTTCCGCCCCATCTTTTTCTTTCAATTCTCGCTCTGTGGCTCGCCAAAGTCATTTCTCTGCTATTCTTCCTAATCTGATTCCTGATTTCCTGTGAAGAAAGTTTCTGGAGCCCAAGTGGTAAGGCGTATGCTCAGGAATCACGTTGTCTCCAGTCTCAAGTTTGCTCACGATTAGAAAGGTATAGGTGTGAATGCTTCAGCGCGCACAGAGCCACTGATTTTTCGACAAAAGTCTCCAGGTGAGAAGGGCTGCGAAGAAGCCTCATCTCACCAATAAGAACCTTAAGGATAGGCTCCAATTTTATAAGGAATATAAAGAATGGACTGTTGAATATTAGGCTAAAGTGATATTCTCTGATGAAGCTCATTTCTGCTTTTTCGGACCTTCTAAAAGATCTCTTGTAAAGAGAAAAAAAAGGGAAACGCTTTCAAGAGTCCTGTGTCGTGCCTTTGGTGAAGCATCTGGACACTCTTCTTGTGAGAAGCTGCTTCTTATCTAACGAACTGGAACACCAACATGTTTGCCCAAGAAAACTGCCATGAACTCAGAATGGTACCAAAACGTAATTCATTAGCACCCTTTTCGAACATCTCAGGATTAATTTGGGGATAACTATATTTATCAGCATGATGGTGCACCTTGTCACAAATCAAACGCAATAATGAAGTTCTTGCCTGAAAATAACATCGAACCTTTGGGACATTGGCTCGGGAATTCACCAGAATAGAACCAAATAGAGAATTTGTGAGCGAAAATCAAACCTGCGGTTGATGAACAGAAGCAATCCAATTGTGAGCAGTTGTGGGTGTGTATGGAACAGAAATGGAGCAATATCAGTCAAGATATTCTCACAAATCTGGTCTCCAGGATGCCCCAAACCAATTGAAGCAGCCATGAAGAACAAGGGACATCAGGGTAAATATTGAATGTACGCATCAATTAACTGTATTTATTGAGAAAATGAGTTTTGTTTTTCTTTTGTATATTTCACCTTTAGACTATAATGCAAACATATTAAAACAAAATGCAACGTTTGATTAGTTATATTATTTTTATATGGAAAAATATAATAGTCTTAAAACTTTTGGCCATGACCGTATTGTTTTAACACTTTGATGTCTTCCGAAATTACGACTCCTAGCTCCATTTCTAGCTTGATTGGTTCTAAAATTTGTTCGTCTGTAATAAAATCTTCGTTTAATTTACTGCATCCAAAGGGCGTACAGTAAAGTTCATTTACCTTTATTCGTCCTTTCAACAGTCTTGTCCTGGTATTGTAAGTTCATATTCTTGTAAAAACGGCCGTTTCCTAGTTTCGTATCGTCTCTCTCGGGGGTTTTGACTTTTTTCTAAATAAACTGATCAATTTCGTGTATGGACACTATAAACAATAATAGGTCTAGCAATGATCCTTGAGGAAATCCACTAGTAACTTTTTTTCCAGTTCTGAATTTGTCCCATTTATGGGTACTCGCTGTGAAATATAGGAGGGCTATTTACATCGGCTAAAACAATGCGGCTGTTATGTGATCGCCGTTGCTGTTTGTGTACCTGATCTCTCAAATTGTTATTGACTGATTTCAATGAAACTTTGTGGGGGGGGGGGGATGTACCTTGAATAAGGGTAAAGGTAATTAAATTTTAATGCGGATATAAATCTTAATCGGAATCTAGATCACTTATTCTCTTTCCTTAATATTACAAAATGAAACATTTGCTGACATTTGAAAGGCTAAATAAACAATATCTAGTGCTTTGTATCTATCGTCGGTAGTAATTTTGTGAAATATTTCCACTAGATTAGGTACACAAAATTCGTCTATATCAATGTCTTAGTTATTTAATTAGATTAATTTATTAAAGACGATCCACTATCGAATTTATTATTAATTCGAAAAGTTTACTAATAACCTAAGGTAAAAGGATAGTGGTCAATAGGATCTCTTATCCCCCTCGCCTCCCTTATCCTAATAGACGCGTTAACGATCTTAAGCGAGGTTTGATTATGTATAATGATTCCCCTTTTAATTCTTTTAAGTGAATTGAATAAACACAGGGTTTTGTCACTTAATGGAGATAACTCTGATAAAGGCCTCAAAGGTAAAAAAATTTGTGAAGTGGGTTGGGGAGAGGCATACTAAAGGTCAAATAAAAAAATAAACAGAGCAAAAGAAAACACGTCCGGCACATGCATAGCTAAGGTAAAATCTAGAGATAAGCGAGCTCATTAAGGGCGCTTACTTGAGGGAAGGACCTAAAACAAGTGAATCCCAAGTAACTTAAAATTAGGTGTTTTGATCGTCTGGAAATAAATTTCGATATTTCCACTAACCTTTCAACCTACAAATCAATATTTTAGAAAAAGATAATATCCATAATAAATCATAACTAGTACTCAGCTCTTCCCAGAGACGTTTTGCATCTAGTCTTGAATTGGAAAACTGTATTTTTAGATCTAAATTCATATTTTCATTTAGTCCTAAGGGTAAATTCCATCAAGCTCCCCACCCATAGGAAATTTTCGTTTGTCCATAACCTCACTTCAACCCACAGAAAGAAAATAACATGTAAACTGCTATATGAATCCCCAAGTCAAGTTAAAATTAACTCTTATGCTATAGGGTGGTATTTTTTAGGAAATACACGAAAGAAATCCCCAGTTACTAAGCAACGCCCAAAACGGTCGATGCAGGATAACATCCTTAGATCTACAACAAATATGGGGATATTTTTTAACCCTTTCAGTCTCTCATTTGCACAGTTTCCAACAATTATCCCGGGAGGGAGTGAAGCAGTTGATGGTGGCAAAAGTGCACGAGCTTAGTCTTATTCATAAAAAAACGAAACTCTTGAGCTTCGGCATAGTGAGAGTTGCGGTTCAGAGCCTTTTGGAGGAATCGCTTCAGAGTACTCATCTGCCACGCTAAAAGAGATCGAAGATCGTTTAAGTAGCGCGCAGCGAGAACATCTTTAAGCAACACTGAGTTGTTACTGTTGATGTTCAAAGCAAAGAACGTGACACTGGGGACACCTCCAAGCCGGAGCAGAGCGTACAACCGAAAAGGGGTGAATGGATCACATCTTACTCCCGACTAGGGTACAATATTAGCCACCGAGCAAGAGATATAGGTGAAATGAGTCTGGTAAGAAAATTGACGAGTAAAAGATAATATGCAAATGTACAGTATATAAGGAATAAAACTAAGGTAGTTTCAATCTACATATATTGGAACTGACAGAGGCACTGTGGTCAGAAAGACGTAGGAACCCTATTGCTAGGGGTAGAGTACCAGAGACTAATAACACTAAAGAGAGCATCAGAGACTAGCAGTGAAAAAAAAGAGACCATCAGTGAGTAGCAGCGAGCAACACGGAAGGAAATACGGCGAAGCCATTTGCCGTTTGATTTCAAGCTGCTCTTCTCGATTAATGACCATCCACAACAAACTTTCGATACATCAACCTTTTGTTGATTATAATTATTAATGTTACACTAGTGTCTATAAATACTGCCACCTCACATTCTATAAAAAAATATAAGACAAAGTAACACATGGAAAAAAAAGAAACAATATAGAAGATAGCAAAAGATGCAGAATTAGTGAAAAATGACATTAAACTGTTGACTCATCAAAATATGTGCATTTTGCTTTGATAACTGTTTATTTTTGGCATCCTATTACCAAATGAATGAAATGTTCTTGATGAATTTTATTCCAACATTCAAACAAACTACTTCTCTTTCACTCGTCTCTGCGGACAATCCCACAAGAGTTAAATAGGATTATAATCAGGAGACTGAGGATGCCAATTCATGATTGTAAGCTGTACTTTCAGTTTATTCCTCTTGAAATAACTAAGACATAATCTCAACGTGAGTTTAGGATCGTTGTTCTGTTGCAAAAATAATAATTTTACGGATATGCTTGATTCCAGATATGATAGCATGTCGCTGCATAAGTGAATGATAGCCAAGCTAGTCTAAATATATTCGATATTTTATACAATAACCCACTGAACCGGAACTAAATAAGCCCCAAACTATTCCACTAGGTGAATATTTTTTTAATATATATTAATTCTGCAAGAGGATTTAAGTGATGGATGAAATCATAATGGACTTCGTCAAGGCTGGAGGACGGTGATGCACATTATATAAGAGCAGTCCGTAATCCAAAGAATGTAAATAATTTATAATAAGGGAGACTTAAAGTTGTAATAAAAACAAAATAGCTTAAAAAGTCTCCTGAATACTGGGAGACACTACTGATTGCATCCTAACAGTTGGCCAAGGAATTGGCCACCACTAACGGATCAGATACAAGATATCCCTGCACACTCAAAACCGGACGTTATGGCCAGCATACCGACCCCGTATCTTATTAACTTTCTTTTAGACCTTCGGTGGAGTCGAAGATATAGACATAACTTAATTTCGCCACGAATTTCTGCGATTTTTTTTAAGGGGCTATCTGGCGACTGCTCATTTGGGCATAAGTCGCAGCAAACAAACAGCCTAGCTCTAGGCTACTTTAAAATAAAAATTTGAAAACAAAACGATAAAAAGGGAAGATGACAATTAGGAAGCAAGCCCGGCGTCCGGGGGAGGGGGACCTCCCCCCGGCGCAGGAGCGTGCGACCTACAAAGAAAACTACAATAACAAAAAACCCAACAAAATCTTGTTAAATAAAAGGAAGAATGCAGGCCTCCCCCCAAATGTCTATCAGTCCACCAGTCAATGATCACGCATTCGTCCCAAGTACAAGGGACAGGCGGTAGGGACCCCGCCCATGCCGGTACCGGGACGGGTAACGTGCGCGAAGATCGCTTAGACTGGGACATACAAGAAGAATGTGCCGAATAGTCTGGGGGACAACGCAGTCTTCACAGTAGGGCGCTGGCAAGCGCTCCATTAAATGGCGGTGCGTCCCGCGTGTGTGCCCAATTTGGAGACAACACAAAACAACCTGAAGCCTTTGCGGCATTGGGGGGGTAGGTCCATGGAAACAGTCGCGGCGCAATGGCACGCAACTTTAAGTTCCCTTCGACCGTCTTCCATCTTCTTCGCCACCAGCCCGAAGAGCTGCACGTATTTCTGCCATGTATCCGGTGTGTGGAAGAGCGAAACACTGGTCCGGTCGCAGAGTCCTCGCGGACTCTTTGGCGCCCTCATTGGCGCGCTCATTCCCCGCAATTCCTACATGTCCAGGAACCCAGCAGAAGATAATCTCCGACATCTGCCCAGCTCGCCAAAACCGTGGTGTCACGGATATCGCGAACCAGGAGATGCGGAGATTCCAATGCCCCGAGAGCACTCAAGGCGCTTTGTGAGTCGCTATAGATCACAATCCGGTATCCGAACCGGGCACGTCGCGTAATCTCCCATATCGAGTGATGTATTGCTACTAGCTCGGCCGTGAAGACGGACGCAACGCCTGGCAGAGCCCCGCTGACTTCAAACAGAGGGGATACGGCGTGGAAGCCGACTCCCTCTTCAGACTTGGAGCCATCCGTATACACTGGCACGGTTCCAGCGTGACACGAGTGTGCTCCAAAAAGGTCGAACGCAATACTCCCGGAGCTGTTCAAACTTTGGGAGCAGAGGCGTGGCGACAAATAGCTATACCTAGCTCTTGAAGGAGTTTCCTGGCCCTAAACCCAAAGAGCTTAGGGTATGACTGGCGTCTCTCCGCGGCATAGGTACCGTCGAAATCAGCTGCGGATGCAGTGAGAGCTGTTTGCGACTGAGGGAGGCGCCGGGCTCGCGCGTACAGGCGAGTGATGCACTGTACGCGGCGTAGAGGGAGTGGCATCTCCCCAGCATCGACCAACAGGTTCTCAATGGGAGAAGTGCAGAAGGCACCGGTCGTCAAGCGAAGGCCGTTTCGAATTTCTGCGAGCCTGGCGCAGAGTTTTCTAGCAAAATGCTTTTGAATATACCTTTTAATCAGGTTACATGATGTGGAGTTTTCACAATACCAGGAATGGGACAAATTATAGGTCTGAAGTGCGCCTGCATAATCGTGGTCACTCACGAGAAAGATGATATTCAGATTGCAGGAGACCCCCCTTGAACGGTAAAGTCAGCATCACCAGCGGCATAATCAAGGCGTTAGTGTGCGACGTATCCCCAAACCCCTCCCAATCAGGCTTTTGTAAATCTTAATTAATGCGGGGGACGAGATAGCCGAGTCCCGGATAGAACAGGTTTCCTAACAATGGGGAAGGGGTCAATACCATATAAGTCATCTTGAACGGATTATTGGAAGTTAGAGAAACAGTCTGGGGAATTAACAGACAAATCTACGCAACTAAAGTTTCCGATTTGCCATAATATTAAGTAAAATAACCAGAGTTAAAAAAATATATCTAAGAGATTAGAGAGTAAGAAAGATTCGACAATGCATCTTTCCCATTAGAAACAACGTGTTACCCAAATGGGTGACGGGTATTGAAATCTCCTAACATAGGAATGAAAAGGGTAATTGGTTCGAAATATCTAGCAAATCAGATTTAGTCATAAGCAATTCTGGATGAAGGTACACATAACAAAATTTTAAGGGTTTGGATAAGAAGACTTGCGCAGTTGCTGCCTTTCGAGCCCTATGAAAAACAAGGTGGGTGAAATAGTGAGAGGTCACTACTAGGATTGGCGCCTTGCCATTTGATGTAGCCTCGGCAGGGGGCAGGAATAGATGTGTGGTGAATGAACGAGTGGTGAAGGAATAAGTGGTCAATAAAAGAGGGGTAAATGAACGAGTGGTGAATAAATAGTTGTTAAATGAATGAATGTCGGCAATGAAATCTCCTTTACCTAATCATCATATTTTGGAAAATATTTTAATAAAGGAAAATCGTTCTCTTATTTTACCGGTAGTGTACAGTTGCCACAATTAGTCATGTCACACTTTACGCTGAATATCGTTCAGAGTGACGACTTAATATAGTATTATTATTTGATGAGAGATTTAGTGTTTGGGACAATATTTAGTCATGAATAAACTATATAGGATATTTGCCAATAAAATTAATTAAATTTAAGGAATTTGTTTACGTTATTGTTTTAAAACAGGGTTGTCAAATTTCACCAATTTTTTTTTCTAGCTTAATTAACTTTATATATTTATTTAATTTTTAATCATTAATAATCTCAAAATATTTGCATTAGCATTTAGCAATTATTTAATATTTTAACCATATAATTAATTTTACAACCTGTGTTATGAAAAATATTATTTCTTGGCCACACAGCATAACAAAACCTAGCGGCAGTCGTCCAAAACTATTCGATGATTTCTAAGAACATATAAGAACTATATCATAGTTAATTTACGTATTTCTGAAACATTTTGAAAAAAAAAATGTATGAATGCGCGAAATTTGGGTTATTGGGCATTTGGGAGTGATCCTAAAGGTGATTGTAGTGAGTGAAAGTAGTAATAAAAAAATATGTGAAAGTTTTGGATCAGAGTCTGGTTAAAATATTTTGAATTTCAAAATATTTTGTGGCAAATTTTGTTTTTGACTTCGGTCGAAGAAAAATAAAAATATTTTTGCAATGTGAAAAGTAAATTATCTTGAATTGTAAAATTGAACATAATTATTGTATTGTAAAATATAAGATGGAGATTTGGGGATTGCGGCTGGCTGTGAATTAAACTGATAGGAAATGGGTTTGAGGGATGCCCTCTGACGTGGATTTTTGTCATCCAGAACCAGCATGCAAGTGTTGTGACGGAGGAGATAAAGAGAGAGCAGCTTTGTACCCTCTCTCTCCTCAAGGAAGCATATTTCCAATTGTACACCCCTGAGTATTACACTTGCATATTTATTTTAATATGCATTCATTTCCATCATCATATTTCATTGTTCTTGTATGTAATTCTCTAATATATTATATAAAATTTTATTCCACCTCGACAATATTCTTCGTCGAGCCTACTATAATAGTGCCCTCCTCCCACAGACGCAATTACGGCACGTAAACGAGATAGTAAACTATGCTCGTTGCAGGGCCTCACTCTTAACTTGATGTCCTCTTTGTTGTTGCCAGCCGGAACAATCAAACAAACCCTCACGAAAGAGGAAATGTCTTTTCTCAGTCCCCGTAAGGGGCACGGCGATTTGCTCTCCTGGCTGCCGTGCCGACGGCACTCAGCACCCCGTCCGGCCCCAGCTTGGCATCCCTTTTCTCCTTCTGCTAACCCCTACTTTGTCTTCTGTACCAATTCTCTTTCACCTTGCATCGTCCTTCCATCTACGTTTGTTTGTCGATCTCAGTATATCAGAGCTGTCCGTCAGGGGCGCGACCCTTTAGCTGGTCCTGCCTGTGTTGGGAGGTGGGTGCCTGAGCCGTCGTGGCGCTCTTGGGGGTCTTTGCTTCACCAACCGGTAAATTTCCGAGGCTGGCCGGCCATTTTTAAAACGATGGTTGGGTCAGGGGTCGACGGGCCCACCATCCTGGTTTGGCCAGTTGCTCCGAGTAGGTGTCTCGACGGTAGACAGTGACTGCGCTGCGTGAGTTCGCACCCCCTTTTATACTCTACTTCATCAATAAGTCCTTTTTTCCGCTCTTGTAAGATCCCTTCTCAGAGGAGATAGATCCTGATTTCGATTATCCTCGTTTCCTGGTGCTGAATTCAAGTTCCGGGTCCCCGCTTTCTAAATTGGACGCGTTTGATTTGAATGAGGAGTTTGAGCCCCATTGTGGTGCGTTCCGCCGTATGTGGGACCGTAGTAGTTGAGGTATCTTCGCGAGCGCAGTATGGTGCCATGCGGGATTTTTCTTCCATTTCGGAGGTCCCGGTTTCGGTTGTGCTTCACCTTCGCCTTAATTTTGTTAAGGGAGTGATTCGCTCCAACGAATTATTACAATATGATGTTTCGAGACTAAAATATAAACTTTAGTTCCAGAGAGTTACGGACGTTTATAGGGTTTCTAAGTCTGTTGGTCTCGCTAAGGTTCCTAAGAGTACATTCATCGTTACCTATGAGCGTCAGAATCTGCCCCAGCTTGTCCGTGCTGGTTATCTTCGTGTCCCTGTGTCCCGTTATGTCGAGCTCCCCAGACGTTGTTTCAATTGCCACTAATTTGACCATATGATCAGCAATTGTAGGCAGGTTCGTCGCTGTGTGGCCTGTGCGTTGGCGTATCATGGCTCCTCTTGTAGGAATCATGAATGTTGCGCCAATTGTGGAGGTTCCCATAGCGCGGCTTCTCGTTCTTGTCCCGTATTCCTTTTAGAAAAGGAGGTCCTGGCTCTTCGGGACTCCCTCAGGTTGGAGTTCCGTGAGGCCCACCGTAGGGTGCGGGCGCGCAACTCGCCCCTCTGGCCGCCTCTTCTCTGACGTTCTCCGGGATCCGGCATCCCGCCGTCCTCCTCCCGGTCGTCCCACTCCTCCTTTGTCTTCTCGCGGCCCCTCTGTTGCTCATTCTCCCCTGCCTTTGGTACCTTCTCGCGGTTCCTCCGTTGCGCCCTCTCCGTTGTCATTGATCTCTTCTCGTGTTCCTCCCTTTGTCGCAAACCGTGAGACCGACCGAGCTGAGACGCTGGAGGATATCCGGCAGTTCATCCAGGCGTCTGCCCCTGCTGTTCCTCCCGTTCATTTGCCTCAGAACAAACGGAAGGGTTCCTCCTCACCCCGTTTGGAGTCCAAGCGCGCTGCCTCTGATGAGGCTGCTTTAGTCACCGAGTCGGTTGTTGAGGCGTCCTCTATTTTGATGTCTTCTCCTCCCCGGTCTTCGCTGACCTCCCCCGTTGGTATCACCGATGTCATTGTCCGGGCGGAAGTTCACCCGATTCCGTCCTCTTTGCCTCCTACCCCGGCCCCTTCTTCCTTGCCCCTTACCTCTGTGCTGTCTTCTATGTCTCCTACCCCAGTTTTGTCTCCCTTACCTCCTATCCCTGTTCCTTCATCTCCTTCTAAACCTGTTCCCTCCTCACCCTCTGATCCTGTTCCTTCCTCTCCCTCTGATCCTGTTCCTTCCTCTCCCTCTGATCCTGTTCCTTCCTCTCCATCTGATCATATTCCCTCCTTACCCTCTGACCCTGTTTCCTTCTCACCCTCTGTCCATGTTCCGCCTTCTGTTCCATCTTCGCATTTTAGTTCTCGTCCGTCTCTGCTCAATCTCCCTTTCCCTCCGGGCCACGAGCCCTCCACGTTAGGGGTTTGGTCTGGCTTTCAGCTGTCGCCTCCCACCGTTCACGCTACCAAGTCCATGCCAGGTGCATCCCCGGTTTATCGCAATTTGTTGCTTGCTCCTTCTGGGCCTTCTAGTAGTCGGGAACCTTCGACGGTCTCCGTCACTAGAATCCCAACGTTGGTGTCGAGACGACAGTAATGTCTGTCATCCTACAGTGGAATTGTCAAGGCGTCCTCCCCAAGTGAGAGGAACTCTAGGTCTTGTTTTCTAGCGTTCGGCCTTCGGTGGTCTGTTTGCAAGAAAATAAGCTTGGGGCTCGCCCCTTCCCGGCACTTCCGAACTTCCGGGTGTTTAATTCCACCTCCCCGGCCGGGGTCGTGTCCCATGGTGGTGCTTCGCTTCTAACTTCCTCTTCACTATTCTCTGCGCCACTTCTCCGTCCATACAACCTTGCAGGCTGTTGCTGCGACGGTTGTTACCTCCAAGCTTTTAACCGTTTGTCATGTATATATCCCCCCGGATTTTAGTTTGAGTAGGTCTGACCTTTTAGAGCTCACAAGTCAGTTGTCTATCCTGTTTTTATTACTTAGTGATTTTTATGCTCGTCACCCATCTTGGGGTGATACTGCCCGTAATCCCCGGGGCGGAGTGGTTGAGTCCCTCTTATTATCCAATTCCCTTTGTCTTCTAAATTCCGGCGACTTTACTTCTTACCATGTTTAGTGCTGTAAAATTGTCCTTATGTTCGCCCGACCGTTTCATCGACTTCCGCTGGTCGTTTCGGGACTTCCTTTTCGCAAGTGATCACTTCCCGATAGTTCTGTCGGTCGCCCTTTATGGCCCGAGCCTTTCCCCCCTCCTTGTTGGGTTCTGCGGCGAGCAAATTGGGTTGGGTTCCGAGAGGCTTCCTTTATTGATGCCTCCCGAGTTTCCTTCGATACCGTAGATTCAGCCATCTCATATTTTACTACTCATATTTTAGAGGCTGCTGAGCGCTTCGTTCCGCGGAGGTGCCGTGTTGCGGGACGCTCCACCGTCCCCTGATGATCGAACGATTGCGCGTCGGCTATTTCTGCCTATCAGTTTTCCTATTCTCGTTATAGGCGGAACCCGACCGTCTCGAATAGGGTCGATCGGAACTGGTCTCGTGCCATCCATCAAAGGACCCTGTGTCGTGCCCGTGGGAGTCTTGGCGCCGGTACGTATCTTCCATTTCTTCGTCCACGCCACTGACTCGGGTTTGGAAGCGGGTCAATGAGATCGGTGGTTGCTACGCTGGTCATGCCATCTCCACTTTGGACATCGGAGGCTTGCTTGTGTCCGATGGCCGGTTGGTCAGCGAAGCTCTGGCTGACCATTTTGCTTCGGTAAGTAGCGCTGGTGGCTATCCTCGACGGTTTATCGATCATAAGGTCGCCATAGCAACTCGCCTTTTAGATATTAACACGTGCGCCACCTACTCTTACAATGCTCTCTTTTCCATCTATGAGCTTCGGGATGCTTTGTCTCAATATGGCTCTACCTCTCTTGGTGATGATTGCATTCACTACGACTTTCTCCGTCGTCTCCATCCCAACTCGGAGTTATTTTTGGTTGACCTCTACAACCTGCTTTGTGTCAAAGGAATCTATCCGTTATCCTGGCGTATGGGGGTTGTTCTACCCTTTCTTAAGCCCGGTAGGGACGGTTTAGACCCCAGTCAGTATCGCTCGATTGCTCTTACGAGCTGCCTCAGTAAGTTTTTCGAGAAGATTGTCCAAGTTCGGCTCATTTGGTTTTCGGAGTCCAACTCGCTCCTCTCTCCATTTCAGTGCGGTTTTCGCAGCGGTCGTAGTACTCTTGACGACGTCAGTCGTTTGGGAGACTCCGTTTTACGGGCCTTTTCCTCCATGCATCAGGTGTTAGCAGTGTTATTCTACATTGAGAAGGCCCACGATACCACCTGGAGATATGGTGTTTTACGTCAGTTATATGATTGGGGTATGAGGGGCTTTTTACCGTTTTTTATTCAAGAATTTTTCTCGCCCCATAATTTTAAGGTCCGTATTGGGAATGCTTTCTCAGGCTTGCGGATTTAAGAGGAGGGTGTTCCCCAAGGGTATGTTTTGAGTATGACATGTTTCGCCGTTGCCATTAATAGTCTGGTTGGTGTCTACTCTTCCGGAGGGGGTTTTGGCTTCCCTTTTTGTGGATAACTTGGCATTGCTTTGTTCATCTCCACGCTTGCTTCTGCTGCCCATTGATTATAGCTAGCAATTGGTGCCGTGTCAGGTCGTGCTGTCTCAAAGGGTTTCCGTTTTTTGGTCACCAAAACGAAGGCCATGCATTTTTATTGGGGTCGTGGTGTCCTTGGTCCCCCTCCCCTCTTCTTGGATGGCACGGCGATTGAATATGTTCCCGTCTTTAAGTTCTTTGGTTTAACGCTTGATAGCAAGCTCACCTGGGTACCCCATTTGCGTCGATTGAGGGCCTCCTGTTCCAAGGCTATGAATTTGCTTAGGGTTTTATCCCACACCACTTTGGGTGGTGATAGGAGCACCTTGTGGTCACTTCATTCGGCACTGGTCCAATCCCGGCTGGACTACGGTTGCCAG
Organism: Ceratothoa steindachneri; assembly: GCA_963969495.1. NCBI lineage: Eukaryota > Metazoa > Arthropoda > Malacostraca > Isopoda > Cymothoidae > Ceratothoa > Ceratothoa steindachneri. The sequence goes on along the minus strand of CAXAKS010000154.1, from coordinate 23,942 downwards.
GTGTATTCTTTAGCGTCTCCTTCAGGCTTGAAGATACTTGACCCTGTTCGTTCACTTGGGGCCCGTCTTAGTAGTGGAGCCTTCCGCACCTCGCCTATCCCTAGCCTCTTTGTTAAGGGTGGCGTGCTTCCCTTGCGATATCACCGGCTGCAGGTGTGCCTGAGTCCTGTTTCGTGTTCAGCAATACCCTTCATTGCCAGTCCATTAATGCCTTTTTGCCCCGTCCTCTTCGGCATCTTTTGATCGGCGGCCATCTCTACCCCGGCCTCTGAGGCTCCGGGTTTGAGACCATCTCTCCTCCCTATGTGTTCCTGGGGTGTTGGCCCTTCCATTCCGCCCGGCTCCGTGTTGGGGCGTCTGCCCTTCTGAAGTCTGTACTGCTTTTTGGCATTTCGAGAAAGGGTCTAATGACCCTCGTCTATTAAACTGCTTGTTTCTTAAACATGCGTGTTCTCATGCTCACCAGCGTCCCATCTATACTGACGGCTCGAAGTCGGACCTTGATGTTGGGAAAGCGGCGGTGTCCTCTATGGAGTCTCTTCGGACCGCCCTCTGTCAGGTAGCATCCGTTTTTACCGAAGAGTTGACAGCCATTCTTTTGGCTTTTAATTTGATTTTATCCCTCGATTCTTCAGATTTGATTGTTTTTAGCGATTCCCGACCTTCGTTAGAGGCAGTTCGTTCTTTTACTTGCACACATCCTTTGGTTTTACGTATTCGCTCCTGGCTGGTTAGAAATGCCTCCCGTTACAGGGTGGCATTCTGATGGACTCCGGCTCATGTTGGGGTCTCGGGCAACGAGGCGGCTGATCGGCTGGTCCACTCGGCCGCCCTCGAGGTGCCGGATGCAGCCCCTGTGCCCTTTAGGGATTCCTTTTCCGTAATTAGGACGTATTTCTTTTATTTGTGGCAGACAGAATGGGATTCGTTCCCATATTCTATGCTGTCCCTTATTAAACGTTCTGTCTATTCTTGGTCTTCTAGCTCTCAGCGACTCCGGTCTCGGGAGGTTGCTTTTTGCAGGTGCGCCCCCTAAGGGGCGCGGCGATTTGCCATCCTGGCCACCGTGCTGACGGGATCCTGCGCTCCGTCCAGCTTTAGCTTAGCCACTCTTCCTTTCTTCAGACAACCTGTATTTCTCCCCTACTTCTTCGCTTTTCAAAAAACCTCTCCCACAGCTTTCTCTGGTAAGCATCTAATTCCACAGGGTAAAAGCTGACCTTCTTCTCAGCCAACCGTCCCGGATCGGGGCTAAAGAGAGAAGGGAAAATGTTCCCTAACCCTTGAGCTTTGGTCTGGGGTGGTTGGTTTTTAAACAACATGCTTCATCCCCACCCATACCTTCCTCACATCCCTTTTCCTCTCGTCTTCAAAATCTATCTTTTTTACGCCATGTCCAAGGTATAGCCGCCATGCTAACGGACTGCCAGGCCACCAGGCGGGAGGGGTGGTCCCAAATGGCGGCGCCTGGCTCTGCCGGGCCTGTAAGCACCTCTTGCAGTGCGAGCTACTGCGAGAGGTGGTGAGCGATTGCGTTCCGTAAAACAAAGAGGGTCACCAGGCCCAATGATGCAAAAAAACACCATCTCTCCTGAATTTCCCCTATAACAACGACGGAGCCGCCCTCGTGCAGTTCCACCGAAAAAATATGGAGGGTACCCTGTGTTTGCGCAGGGGACCCTCCATATTTCTATAACCGGAGAGGAGGCTTACTCCTCTCCTTCGCCTACGGGTGCAGGGGACTCCCCCTCACCCTCTTCTCTGGAGGTGTTTTCGGGCACCTCCCTTTTTCCAGCGGCAGTCCCCTCTTTTCTTTCCAAAGGGACTGCCAAGAAAGCCAGCAGGCAGTCCTTAGCCAGCCACTCCACATTGAAGCGGCTCGGTAGGGCGAACCCCCTTAGGGGGGAGAGGGAAGCCAGGCCCCTTTGGTCGCTTCCCTCAAAAGACCTGCTGGCAAGAATATTGAACCTTGCCGGGGTCGAGGCCTGTGCCTCCTCACACAAGACTAGTGACAATAAAGGCAACGGGATCTGCGATGTCTTGGGAGGGGATGGCCAACTGGAGGCCCCTTCTGTGACACACATGGTCCTTAAGGAACCCCAGCCTCAGACGGTAGGGCCTTCCATGGGGGGGAATCCGGGCTCAGCACCAAACACCGAACCCGCCCCTATGCAAGATCCTCCTCAAACGGATGGGGTCTCTGAGGCAGTACAAGGAGGAATGGGATCTTCACCGACAGGGGCCCCTACAACTACCAAGACCTTGTCCATTTCGGAGAAGGACCTGGCTGAGGCTGGTTAATCTAGCCTAGGGACTTCTGTCGGTGGAGGTGAGAAGCGGGTTCATTCCCCGCCCTCCTCTCAAAAAAAAAAAGACTAAAAAGAATAAGAAGACTCAGGGCTGCTCTCTACCCGCCGGGGCTGCAGGGAAGGATGGGTCTGCTGCCACTTTGGTAGTCGACCAAGCCAAGATCAGCACATCCGGCCCCTCTACCCCCCCGTGTGTGGAGCCCCTCACTAAGACTAAGACCAAGAGTGAGCAGGGCGGAGCCTCGATGACATCGGGGCCACTCATTCACAGGTTACCTGGCGTTTTCGAGCCCGCTGGCATAAAGCGCTTCCTCGTTATTCGCTCCACTGAGGGCACCATGTTGTCCAAGGGCAACCTGATCCATCAGAGGAGAGGATTAGCTAGTGCAATTGGTAGAGAGCCGAAGGGACCCCTTTCTCGAACGAGAGCCTTCTGGCGAATGCGGCGAATCCCGCCGAGGCGGGCAAAATAAGTGCTCTTCGGACACTTCATGGCACCCCGGTGAGTGTGACGCCGCACTCTACCATGAACTTTGTGAAAGGAGTAGTTTATTCGAGGGAACTCGTTGACTACTCCATTGAGGAAATCAGCTTAGAGCTGGCCGACCATGGGGCGGTCAAGGTCGAACGTGTGATGAGAAAACAGGGAGGGGCCTCGAGACCCACCCCTACACTCTTTATCACGCTCGACTGTGACGAGCTCCCTGCGTCTGTGCGTGCCGGTTGGTAGCGCTACCGCGTGAAGGCATTCGTGCCACTGTCGTAGCAGTGCTATTACTGTCACCGCTTCGGCCATACGAATCGCTCATGTAGACGTGAAAAGTCAAGGTCACCCGAAGTCTGTGTAAATTGCTCCAAGGTCGCACACGATAAGTCCAAATCGTGTGTGGCCAAGTGTGTCAATTGTGAAGAGCCGTACCCTGCTTCTTCGAAGCAATGTGGTGCATATCTCCTTGAGAAAGAAATCCTGGCCGTTCAGACCCAGGATCGACTCTCATTCCGCGAGGCAAAGGGCTTGGTCCTGGCGCGCCCGGCTCTGCCTGGGACGTCATATGCCTCAATAGGTAGAAAGGCACCCCCTGCTCCTGGCCCATCCAGGCCAACGAGCACGGTTGTTTCCGCGCCCATTCGGAGCCCTTCTGCGGGCTCTAGCCAACCCCGCGCGCTTCTGTGGTAAAGCTGGTGGCCAAAAGGGTTCATACCCAGCCCCGGCTAAAACCAGGGCTCCCCCCTGTTCCTCCAGCGTGACCGTTTCCCGTAAGGCGAAACGGCCACGCGCCTCCACCGAGTCGTTAGACTCACAGGAGGCAACACCCCTGAAGATGGTCACTAGGCCATCTTTCGGGGTTCGTAAAGCTGTCTACAGAAAGGAAGACAGCAACAAAGGAGCTTCGGCTCCTTCGCCCACATCTCGAGGTGAAGCAAATGGCTCGGAGACTGTGGTTTCTCGAAAAGAGGGGCCCCCCCGCCTCCAAAGCGCCACAACGCCTGCCTAAGGTTTCGAGGCGGAGCGAGAAAAAGACTCGCATGGTGAGCCCAACCTCCCCCAATAAGTCCTTGAAGGCGACAGCGCCTTCAGCGCTTTGTCCGGCCAACAGCGCCCGGGGTTCTGTCCCCGGGTCGGACGACCATTCTTGTAAGGGTCTCCAGTTCGAGGAGGGCCCTTACGTCTCCTCCGAGCTAGGCCTGGAGGGCATATTCCTTCAATGGAATTGCCGTGGACTCCGGGCCAACTGGGAGGAGCTGCGGAGGCTCGTCTCGTCCCATTCCCCGTTAGCTATCTGTTTGCAGAAGACCATGCTAGGCGCGTGCCCCCTGCAGTCCCTTCCGGGGTATAAGGGGCTTGCGAACCCACCACCGCGGGATAGCGGGGCTGGGGGATGCGCGGTTTACACACGGCATGATGTCTCCGTTCTTCCTTTCTCTTTAGATACCTCCTTTCAGGCAGTGGCTGTGCAGCTGCACCTGGATAGGAGGTATACTATCATTTCTGCGTACATTTCACCGTCAACTGACTTCGACGCGGGAGACTTCCGCCGCGTCGTGGCACGGTTGCAGAGGCCCTTTTTCTTGCTTGGAGATCTGAACGGCAGGCATCCTCTCTGGGGAGATTACTCAATAAATCCCAGGGGACAAGTCCTTTCCGATCTGATCGAAGAGCTTGAGATGGGTGTCCTAAACGTGGATGAGTTTACGCATCACTGTCCGAGAACCGCTTCATTTTCATGCCTTGACCTATCTTTGTGCTGTTCGGATGTACAGCCTGATTCTGATTGGGGGTGGTCGTCTCCCTCCATGGTAGTGATCACTTTCCCATTCAAATATCATTTTCAGGGCAACTGCCGCTGGAGAGACCACCTCAGTGGTGCTTGGCGCGGGAACGGTGGCCTGCATTTCAGGAAATGACTAAATTCTCTATCTCAGTCGCGGAGTTTAGGTCGGTAGATGAGGCCGTTGAGTTCTTCTCCGGAAACCTCATCGCCGTGGGCCTCAATACAAATCCTAGGACGTCTGGCCGTTTTGCACGCCGACCACTCCCATGGTGGTCGGCCGAGTGTGAGACGGCCCTCAAACAAAAGCGTTATGCCTACATGCGCTATAAGCGCCGCCCGAACGATTTCACTGTCGTTGAATTTCGTCGGGCTAGGGATAGGTTCCGGTATATTTCGAAGCACGCTCGCCGCTCTTCTTGGCGGGCATACGTGACTTTACTTAACGGTAAGACCCCGTTAGCAGAGGTGTGAAAGCAAGTCAAATGGATTTGGGGCAAGTTCTCGCAGGACATCCTTCCCGTTCTCTAGGGGAATTGGACCGCAATCTCAGACCACGCGTCCGTGGCGGAATCCTTAGCGACCGCTTTTTCCGCATTCTCTTGAAGGATGCTGCTCCGCTAGCATTCAATGCACGTCGTGATGTCGCGGAAGGCCACCGATCGACTTTACCTCCAGAGGCGGAAAAACCCTTCAACGACAAGTTTACTGTGAGGGAGTTGCGCTCCACTCTCGCTTCGTGCGCGGACACCGCCCATGGTCCGGACGATATCTCGTACGGTATTCTTCGACACCTGGGTTAGTGAGGCATGGCCTTTCTGTTAGATTTGTTCAACAAGATCTGGGTGGAGGGTCTTCTCCCAGACTCCTGGCGAATCGCTGCCGTGCTCGCCTTTCGCAAACCGGGGAGAGATCACTCTTCTCCAACCAGTTTCCGCCCAATCTCTCCAACCAGTTTCCGCCCAATCTCTCTAACCTCTTGCGTGTGCAAGTTGATGGAAAAATTGGTAAATGTTAGATTAGCCTTTTTCTTGGACAGCGGACGCCATCTGTCTTGTGCACAGTGCGGCTTCCGCAAGTTCCACTTCACGTGGGATGCTCTGCTCCGACTGGAAAATCTCGTCTGCGAGGTTTTCCTTCGTAGACAGCACTACGCCACGGTGTTTTTCGATCTGAAGAAGGCCTATGATATCTCGTAGACATACGGTATCATGGAGACTCTCCACACGATGGGGGCGAGGGGACGCCTTCCAATCTTTATATCAGAATTTTTGCGAGATCGTCAATTCCGCGTACGGATGGGGGGAGCCCTCTCCGGCCCAAAGGAGCAGGAAGAGGGTGTCCCGCAGGGAAGTGTCCTCAGTGTCACACTCTTTACCCTGAGCATCAACGGCATCACCTTGGTGCTGCCGAAAGATGTTCTCGCTACGCTCTATGTGGATGACCTTTCGATCTCTTTTGGCGCGGCCTAGATGCCATCTCTATGGCGTCGACTCCAACAGGCATTGAACCGCGTCTCACGTTATGCCGAAGCGCACAGGTTTCAGTTTTCTTTGGCCAAGACTAAGGTGGTGCACTTTTGCCGCCATCCACAGCTCCACCCCGACCCAGATTTGTTTCTTAATGGGGTGCGCCTGGATGTGGTTGAGTGGCACCGTTTCCTTGGTCTTGTATTCGACCGATGCCTCACCTGGGAGGCTCATATTCGCAGCCTTAGGGTCTCTTGTACCCGTGCCATGGATATTCTCCATTCCGTGACGTTCAATGCTTGTTGCGCTGATAGGGCTACTGCCCTACTTTTTTTATCCTTTTTCGTTCGAAGCTCGACTATGGATGCGAGTTTTATGCATCCGCAGCTGAGCGTTTATTGTGGAAGGTGGATTCAATCCATACACTAGCGCACCCGCAGCTGATCTCGACGGTGCCTATGCCGCCGAGAGACGCCAGTCATGCCATAAGCCCTTTGGGTTTAGGGCCAGGAAACTCCTTCTAGAGCTAGATATAGCTCTTGTGCCGGTGGCGTTCCTGGTTCTGCTTAGGACGCCACCCTGGAGGGTACCACATTTGGCTATTTGTCGCCACGCATCTGCTCCCAAAGCTTATACGGTGCCGGGAGTATTGCGTTTGACCTTTTTGGAGCACACCTCGTGTCACGCTGGAACCGTGCCAGTGTATACGGATGGCTCCAAGTCCGAATAGGGGGTCGGCTTCCTCGCTGTATCCCCTCTGTTTGAAGTCAGCGGGGCTCTGCCAGGCGCTGCGCCTGTCTTCACGGCTGAGCTGGTGGCAATACACCACTCGGTACGGGAGATTACGCGACGTGCCCGGTTCGGAGACCGGATTGTGATCTATAGCGACTCACAAAGCGCCCTGAGTGCTCTCGGGGCATTGGAATCTCCGCATACCCTGGTTCGCGATATCCGTGACGCCACGGTTTTGGCGAGCCGGGCAGATGTCGAGATTATCTTCTGTTGGATTCCTGGACATGTAGGAATTGCGGGGAATGAGCGCGCCGATCAGGGCACCAAAGAATCCGCGAGGACTCTGCGACCGGCCCAGCGTTTCCCTCTTCCTCACACCGATACATGGCAGTAATACGGGCAGCTCTTCGGACTGCTTGGCCAATAAGATGGGAGACGATCGAAGGGAACTTAAAGTTGCGTGCCATTGCGCCGCGACTGCTTCACGGCGCTTTCTGTCGTCTCCGAATCGGACACACTCGTGTGACGCATCGCTATTTCATGGAGCGTTTGCCTGCGCCGTATTGCGACGACTGCGTCGTCCCCCAGACTGTTCGGCACATTCTTGTCGAATGTCCCCGTCTGGGTGATCTTCGCGCACGTTACCTGTCCCGGTACCGGGATGTGCGGGGTTGCTACCACCTGTCGCTTGTACTCGGGACGAGTGGGTGCACATTGACTGGTGGACTTGTTGACTTCTTGGGGGAGGCCGGCCTTCTCCCTATTATTTAAGCAGGGCTTGTTTTTTCTGTTTTGTTTTTTTGCATTTGTTTTATTTTCCCCTTTAGGTTGCACGCTCCTGCGCCGGGGGCACCTCCTCCGACGCACCAACTTGCTTCCTTTCCCCCTTTTTGGGGTGTTTTTTTTTGTTGTAGTCCCTTTTATTTTATTTTAAACTAGCCTAGAACTAGGCCAGTTTTAATACGGCGACTAATGCCCAAGTTGGCAGTCGCCAGATGAGCTCTTAAAAAAAAAAAAAAAATGCGGGTTGTTAATTCGATACACGTGACTCATCCATGGCTATTTAGTTTCGGGTGGAGGCCGAGTTGCCCCTGTTTGTCCCTTTTGCGGTGGTGAGCTGTCTGTGGCTCACATTTTAGTAGTTTGTCCCCGCCTTGCTTCTCTTCGAAATTCTTGCTTCCCTACCATTTCTGGTGTCGCCTTCCCTGCTCGACTTCGCTTTATTTTATCAAAGGACTCCCTTCGGTTTGCCTCCCTCCTTATATTTCTATCACGAAGTGGCGTTTTACCCCTTTTATAAATTCTTTCCATTTTTGTGTTTAGGTTTACTGTGTTATCTTTTATCATGTGCCATCCCCTGCCGCTGGCGCATGTCATTTGTTTATTGCCCCAGCCGCCCTTTTTTTTTAGAATGAGTGTTGTATGCCGTAATTTAAGTGTGTTGTACTGTTTTTTCTAATCTTTGTCTTTTCCCCATTTTTATTGAGTGTCTCCCACGCCTCTTCTGACTTTTTTCGGGCGACCCCATTTTTACAGTGCTGCCATTAAGAATCCATTAGGATTGGGCAGCTGCCACCTGGTTTTCCCCTTAAACTTAAAAACTCTTTTCTCAGTTCAATTAGCCTCCTTAATTTGGAAAAGTGATCACTCGCCTTAAAACTCTTGTAAGTTTAAAGAGCGGTTGAACTTGAAGCGGGAGACCTAGTTAGGCAATGGGCAAATGAAACCTATCGAGAAGAAACCAAGAGTGGATTGGCTCATTTACTTGAACTAAACACATAGAGCGAAATGTCAGGATCACGACGTAGTTTTTTATCTTATTTGTTCCTGTTTGTTTTTATTCCATTTTCGTAAAACTTTCATCCATTTACACCTTTTTCATTTCAACCTTTTAAAACTAATTTTAGTGACTTTCATCCATTTACACCTTTTTCATTTCAACCTTTTAAAACTAATTTTAGAGACTTAGTAATTTGTTAATAAATTAAGTCTTTTGTTTATATTCACCTATTCAATATAGTTTAATTTTACGATTCTGAGCCCTGCCAAATGCCTTGTAGAACCTTTATCGTACTTTTTGATACTAAGAATGAGACAACTGGATTTGTGGAACTAGAAACAATACGGAATCGTTAGTGAAAGAGTATGAAACTGCATAGTGACTAATGAATGTTGAGTTGATCTGATTAAAATATGTATAACTCTGTGAGAGGTTGGGCACTTGAGAAACCCTCTTAGATTTTAAGGACTTGAAAGATAAACTTTGAACACGACGTGACGCATATAGAGAAAGAATTAGTTCAATAACTCTTGTCTTTGAAGTTATATATTAAATGTCGATTCCTAGGCATTATTTGCTTTTCTGCCTTCCATGAATACCTAGACAAAGTATTCCAAGTTTGTGTTATTTTATAACAAAATAATTTTTTGTTATCGAAATATTTATTATTTTGTTTACTTGTTTGAGACCATTATTTCTATCTAGTTGCTACTCTGTCATCTATCTTAAATATCGAGTCATAATTCATACTAATAAATCCATTTAGTATTTTAAAGACCAATAAGTTTGCCGCGCAGAGGCCGATTTTCTAATATAAGTATATTAAGGGAACTCAGCTTTTCCTCGTATGATTTATTTCTAAGTGCAGGAATTCATTTCGTTGCTCAACGCTGGATGCGTTCCAACATTACAAACTCATTTGGGATGTGTGGAAACCAGAATTGCACCGCATACTCCAAATAAGGTTTTACAAGCGCTTTATATTGCGATAGAATAATATTTTAGTTTTAAACGAAAAGGTTTAGATGTGTATTCTAGAACCCTATTTGCCTCTTGTGACGTTGCCGCTTGTGAAATACATATATTTTTTTTGATAGATCACCTAAATCCTTTTCCATGTTGCCTGTGTTTAAAATTTGCCCACCAATATATTGTAACAATCTCTTCTGAAGTTGTTTCCGCATATGAGCGTTAACTTAGACTTGTTCACGTTGCATTGCATCTGCCAATTTTCGACCATTTGAGTACACTCTCTGTCTCTCTCTCTCTCCGTTTCTTTCCCTCTCTCTCTCCAAATCTTTTTGCAAGTCTTCTTAGTCTCAAAAGTAAATAAAGGATTTATGGTTCTCTATTTTTTTCCTCTGTTCCTTATAGCATTGATCTCTTGGAATATGTTAGGGTTATTTTGATTGAGTTGCAAAGGTTAAAGATTTTTTCTAATATATATATTTTTTTAACTTTCAGGAGGTGGATGGACTTTGTTTAGCTTGATTTATTAAAAAGTTTCCATAGTATTGTGAGGATGCTTAAAAAAATGGAAGACCTCAGAAAAAACCGTTTCCTGGTTGCCAGAGTCAACACCATTGAGCACACTTCGTACGGTAAGCATCTTGTATCCTATGTATAATATTTGTACATAATAATAGTAAGACTAAGATAGTAAACTAGCACTGAATTTTATATTAAAAACATATCCTGCTAAGAGAAAGAAATCTTAGATATTAAAAGTTTCCTGTAAGTGGAAAAATGAAAGTAGTTCACAACCTTGAGATCCATTACAGTGATAATCTGAGTCCATGTTTACCACTATTGGGTTTAGTCAAAGCCCATAAATGCTTGAGTGGAATATTTAGATTTTGATGAGTTGCTGCCCACTGCTTGCAAATAATACTGAAATTAAGGTCTATTTTATTAACATATTCAAGCCAATGATGTATAGAAAGTCAAATGTTGAAATAGTTTGCTGTTGCATTGTTTAGGGATGCATATTCGATTCAGTGAAGATGTATGGTAGATTCTTTAGCAAGGTTTTCGGCCTCTTTAAAAAGAGATACTTCTACATTTGTTAGTTCGTTATTTATGTACGCCATCTGTCTCTTTGAAATTATGGCTGAGAGCTCTAAACCGGTTAATTAAATTCACATAAGATCAGAATGGCAAACTCTGGTAAGCCGTAGGGCACAAGGGGTCAGTCTTCCATGGGGAGAGAGTAGAGTTATACTTTGTTTTGATACTAAACGAGTAGAGAATCTTTTGTGACATCGGGTAGGGGGGGCAATCAAGGACATTATTAACCCTGCAATAAAACCTACGAATGCCGAAAAAAAAGATCGCACTAACCATTTACTATCAAAATAGACGGATATCAACTCTTTTCATGAAAAATAACCCCAAACCTCCTCTTTAACCCCCAAAAAGGACCAATCAGATATATGAGTACACATGTACCTTAGGAGACTGTGAGCTCTTACCCAACTTGTATATCGGAATGACCGAAACCACACTCTCAAGAAGAATATCATACCACTTCAACAATGGTGCACCTAAAAGACATACATAGACAAGAAAAACACGTTAGAAGAAATCACCAAAATTTTAAATTATGCTCCCAACAGACGCCAATTACTCCTTCTTGAAGCAATATACGAGTATATTCAAGAAAACCAACTGTGGGGGAATTACACGTGAAATTTCTTTTCCAGCACGGAAGTGACGTCCATGCGTTAAAGAAAATTCTAGAATTTGGTTAGGCTTAAATTGGTAAGCCTCGCCCCCCATCCGCCAGCGGTAGCCTCGAACCGCGTCCACCCCGGACCACCTTTTCGCGGGTTAGAATCGCCTGGGCGTGAAGGTTCGAGGCCATTCGAGAGTAGCGCTGGCCAAACACACCATGTTTCCCCCACCCCTGTGGGGGAAGCCTCGGATATACAGGGCTCGTTTTCCAGGTGGGAGATACAGAGTTGAGGAGTCCCACCAGGATCCAAGAAGCATTCCCCCTAGTTCCAAGTCAGGTGCTTAACAACGAAGCAAAGTGACGGCTGAACTTTTCGTGTCGTTGGAATTAGCCCAGCCAGTGAGGTATTTCCATTTGACGATCGCCACCGAGCGATTTTTCCGACCGTACTCATCAACTCCTGTAAAAGCCCTCCTCGTTCCTCCTCGTCTTCAGGTGGCCGAAATACTCTCCCCTGGACCGGACGAGACCGCCCCCTCCCCTTGGAGAACCGTCATCACGTCAACTCCCCGCTCAGAAGCTCCGAATACCTTCGCCCTCACGTTTATTGCCTGCAGAAGACATCCGTGAAACCTTACCCTGACGTCTCACCCGGAATCCTCCGTAACTTAACTCCTTCCCCCCTTCAGCAACCCATTTGAGTTGGAATAGTCTCCTTCTGTAACGCATTAATTTCTAACTTCAGAGTCTGATGCCCCCGTAAGGGGCGCAGTGATTTGCCATCCTGGCCGCCGTGCTGACGGGATCCAGCGCCTGGTCCGGCCCCAGCTTAGCCTCTCTTCCTTCCTTCAGATAGCCCGATTTCTCCCCTGCCTCGTTGCTTTTCATACAACCTCTCCCACAACTTTCTCTGGTCAGCCTCTAATTTCAAAGGGTAGATGCTGAGCTTCTTCTCAAGCCAACCACCCCGGATCGGGGCTGAGGGGGGAGAGGATATTGTTCCCTAACCCCTGAGCTCCGGTTTGCGATGTTTTTTTTTTAACAACCTGCTTCATCCCCACCCATACCTTCCTCACATCCCTTTCCCTCTCCTCTTCAAATTCTATCAATTTTACGCCGTGTCCAAGGTGGAGCCGCCATGCCGATGGAGTGCCAGGCCACCAGGCGGGAGGGGTGGTCCCGAATGGCGGCGCCTGGCTCTGCCGGGCTTGTAAGCACCTCTCGCAGTGCGGGCAACTGCGAGAGGTGATAAGCTATTGCGTCCCGTAGCACAAATAGGGTCACCATGCCCATGGATGAATCTTTGAAAAAGCAAACTCATTATACTCCTCCTGAAACAACGACGGAGCCGCCCTCGAGCAGCTTCACCGAAAAAATGGAGGTCCCCCTCCCTGTGCTTGCGCAGGGGACCCTCCATATGTCTCTAACCGGAGAGGAGGCTTACTCCTCTCCTTCAACTACGGGTGCAGGGGACTCCCCCTCACCCCCTTCTCTGGAGGTGCTTTCGGGCCCCTCCCTTTTTCCAGCGGCAGTCCCCTCTTTTCTTTCAAAGGGGACTGCCAAAAGAGCCAGCAGGCAGTACTTAGCCAGCCACTCCACATCGAAGCGGCTCGGTAGGGCAAACCCCCTTAGGGGGAGGGGGAAGCCAGGCCCCTTCGGTCGCTTCCCTCAAAAGACCTGCTAGAAAAAATCTTAAACCTTGCCGGGGTCAAGGCCTGTGCCTCCCCACAAAAGACTAGGAAAGCTGCAAAGGAGACCTGCGATGTCCTGGGAGGGGATGGCCAACTGGAGGCCCCTCCTGAGATAGACATGGTCCTTGAGGAAACCCAGCCTCAGAGGGTAGGGCCTTCATGGGGGGGAATCTGGGATCGGCGCCAAGCACCGAACCTGAATCCGCCCCTATGCAAGGTCCTCCTCAAACGGCTGGGGGCTCCGAGGCATCACGTGGAGGGGAGGGATCTCCTCTGACCGGTGCCCCTGCGACCACCAGGACCTTTTCCATTTTGGAGAAGGACCTGGCTGAGGCCGGTCCATCTGGCCTAGGGGCTTCTATCGGCAGAGGAGAGAAGCGGGTTCATTCCCTGCCCTCCTCTCCTAAAAAGAAGAAAAAGGCAAGAAAGACTAAGAAGACTCGGGGCTCCTCTCCATCCGCGCGGGCTGTGGGGACGGATGGGTCTGCTGCCACTTTGGCAAGCGACCAAGCCAAGACCGGCACATCCAGCCCCTTTACCCCCCTGGGTACGAAGCTCCTGACTATGAAAAAGACAAAAAGTGCACAGGGTGGAGCCTCGATGACATCAGGGCTCCTGATTCAGAGGGTACATGGCGTTTTTGAGCCAGCTGGCTTTAAACGCTTCCTCGTTATTCGCTCCACTGATGGTACCATGTTGTCCAAAGGCAACATGATCCATCAGAGGAGAGGATTAGCTAGTGCAATTGGTAGAGAGCTGAAAGTGACCCGTTTTTTGGACGAGAGCCTTCTGGCGAATGCGGCGAATCCCGCCGAGGCGGCCAAGATAAGTGCTCTTCGGACACTTCATGGCCCCCCGGTGAGTGTGACGCCGCACTCTACCATGAACTTTGTGAAAGGAGTAGTTTATGCGAGGGAACTCGTTGACTACTCCATTGAGGACATCACCCTAGAGCTGGCCGACCATGGGGTGGTCAAGGTCGAACGTGTGATGAGAAAACAGGGAGGGGCGTCGAGACCCACCCCTACACTCTTCGTCACGTTCGACTGTGACAAGCTCCGAGTCGGTGCGTGCCGGTTAGAACCGCTAGCACGTGAAGGCATTCGTGCCACTGCCGCGGCAGTGCTATTACTGTCACCACTTCGGCCATACGAATCGCTCATGTAGACGTGGAAAATCAGGGTCACCCGAAGTCTGTCAATTGCTCCAAGTTCGCACACGATAAGTCCAAATCGTGTGTGGCCAAGTATGTCAATTGAGGAGAGACGCACCCTGCTTCTTCGAAGCAATGTGGTGCATATCTCCTTGAGAAAGAAATCCTGGCCGTTCAAGCGCAGGATCAACTTTCATTCCACGAGGCAAAGGACTTGGTCCTGGCGCGCCCGGCTCTGCCTGGGACGTCATATGCCTCAATAGTTAGAAAGGCACCCTCTGCTCCTGGCCCATCCAGGCCAACGAGGATGGTTGTTTTCGCGCCCATTCGGAGCCCTTCTGCGGGCTCTACCCAACCCGGGCGCTTCCCTGGTAAAGCTGGTGGCAGAAAGGGTTCATACCCTGTCCCGGCTAAAACCAGGGCTCCTCCCTCTTTTCCCAGCGTGACCGTTTCCCGTAAGGCAAAACGGCCACGCGCCTCCATCGAGTCGTTAGACTCAATGGAGGCAACACCCCTGAAGATGGTCACTAGGCCATCTTCCGGGGTTCCTAAAGCTGTCCCCCGAAAGGAGGACAGCAACAAAAGAGCTGCGGCCCCTTCGCCCATGCCCAGAGGTGGAGCGAGTGGCTCGGAGACGGTGGTTCCTCGAAAAGAGGGCCCGCACCTCCAAAGCCGCAATGCCCGCCTAAGGTTTCCAGGCAGAGGGAGAAAAAGACTCGCATAGCGAGCCCAACCTCCCCCAATAAGTCCTCGAAGGCGACAGCACCTTCAGCGCTTTGTCCGGCCAACAGCGCCCGGGGTTCTGCCCCCGGGAAGCGTACGGCCATTCCCGTGAGGGTCGTCAGTTCGAGGAGGGCACCCGCGTCTCCTCCGAGCTAGGCCTGGAGGGCATATTCCTTCAATGGAATTGCCGTGGACTCCGGGCCAACTGGGAGGAGTTTCGGAGGCTCGTCTCCTCCGGTTCCCCGTTAGCTATCGTTTTTCTGGGGACCATGCTAGGCGCGTGCCCCCTTCCAGCCCTTCCGGGTTATAAGGGTCTTGCAACCCCACCACCGCGAGATGGCCGGGCTGGAAGATGCGCGGTTTACACCCGGCATGATGTCTCCGTTCTTCCTTATTCTTTAGATGTCTCCTTTCAAGCAGTGGCTGTGCAGCTGCACCTGGATAGGAGGTATACTCTGATTTCTGCGTACATTCCACCGTCAGTTGACTTCGACGCGGGGGACTTTCGCCTCGTCTTGTCACGGTTTCCGAGGCCCTATATCTTGCTTATAGGTCTAAACGGTAAGCATCCTCTTTAGGAAGATTACTCCATAAATCCCAGGGGAAAAGTCATTGCCGATCTGATCGAAGAGCTTGAGATTGGTGTCCTAAACGTGCATGAGTTTACGCATCACTATCCGAGAACCGCTTCATTTTCTTGCCTCAACCTATCTTTGTGTTCTTCTGATGCACAGCCTGATTTTGATTGGGAGGTGGTCGATGACCTCCATGGTAGTGATCACTTTCTCATTCAAATATTATTTTCAGGGCAACTGCCGCCTGAGAGACAACCTCGGTGGTGCTTGGTGCGGGCGCAGTGGCCTGCATTTCAGGAATTGACTGAATTCTCTATCTCAGTCGAAGAGTTTAGGTCGGTAGCTGAGGCCGTTGAGTTCTTCTCCGGCAACGTCATCGCCGTGGGCCTGACTACTATTCTTAGGACGTCTGGCCGTTTTGCACGCCGACAACTCCTATGGTGGTCGGCTGAGTGTGAGAAGGCCCTCAAACAGAATCGTTATGCATACATGCGCTATAAGCACCGCCCGAAAGATTTCACTGTCGCTGAATTTCGTCGGGCTAGGGCTAGGTTCCGGTATATTTCGAAGCACGCTCGCCGCTCTTCTTGGCGGGCATACGTGTCTTCACTTAACGGAAAAAACCCTTTAGATGAGGTGTGGAAGCGAGTCAAAAGGATTCGAGGCAAGTTCTCGCAGGATCCCCCTCCCGTTCTCCAGGAGAATGGTACCGCAATCTCGGACCCCGCGTCCGTGGCGGAATCCTTAGCGACTGCTTTTTTTGCATTCTCTAGCCTGGATGCTGCTCCGACAGCATTCTTTGCACGTCGTGATGTCGCGGAAGGCCGCCGACTGGACTTTACCTGCAGAGGCGCAGAACCCTTCAATGACAAGTTTACTGTGAGTGAGTTGCGTTCCGCTCTCGCTTCGTGCGCGGACACCACCCATGGTCCGGATGAGGTCCCGTACGCCATGCTTCGACACCTGGGTTAGTGAGGCATGGCCTTTCTGTTAGATTTGTTCAACAGGATCTGGGTTGAAGGACTTTTCCCAGACTCCTGGCGAATCGCTACTCTGCTCGCCTTTCGCAAGCCGGGGAGAGATCACTCTACTCCGACCGGTTTCCGCCCAATTTCTCTAACCTTTTGCGTGTGCAAGTTGATAGAGAAATCAGTAAATGTTAGTTTATCCTATTTCCTAGGCAGCGGAAGCCATCTGTCTTCTGCACAGTGCGGTTTCCTTTAGTTCTACTCTACGTCGGATGCTCTGCTCCGACTGGAAAATGCCGTCTGCGAGGCTTTCCTTCGTAGACAGCACTACGCCACGGTGTTTTTTGATCTGGAGAAGGCCTATGATACCGCATGGCGATACGGTATCATGGAGACTCTCCACACGATAGAAGCGAGGGGACGCCTCCCAATGTTTATATCTGAATTTTTGTGAGATCGTCGATTCCGCGTACGGGTGGGGGGAGCCCTCTCCGGCCCAAAGGAGCAGGAAGAGGGTGTCCCGCAGGGAAGTGTCCTCAGTGTCACACTCTTTGCCCTGAGCATCAACGGCATCACCTCGGTGCTGCCGAAAGATGTTCTCGCTACGCTCTACGTGGACGACCTTTCGATCTCTTTTGGCCCGGCCCAGATGCCAACTCTGGAGCGTCGACTCCAACAGGCATTGAACCGCGTCTCTCGCTATGCCGAAGCGCACAGGTTTCGGTTTTCTTAGGCCAAGACTAAGGTGGTGCACTTCTGCCGCCATCCACGGCTTCACCCCGACCCAGATTTTTTTCTTAATGGGGTGCGCCTTGATGTGGTTGAGTCACACCGTTTCCTTGGTCTTGTATTTGACTGACGCCTCGCCTGGGAGGCTCATATTCGCAGCCTTAGGGTCTCTTGTACCCGCGCCATGGACATTCTCCGTTTCGTGACGTTCAGCGCGTGGGGCGCTGATAGGGCTACTGCCTTACTTTTTTATCGATCCTTTGTTCGCTTGAAGCTCGACTACGGATGCATGTTTTATTCATCCGCAGCCGAGCGTTTATTGCGGAAGGTGGATTCGATCCACCACACTGGCCTTCGCCTTGCGACCGGTGCCTTCCGCACTTCCACCATTGAGAGCCTGTTGGTCAATGCTGGGGAGATGCCACTCGCTCTGCGCCGCGTGCAGTGCATCATTTGCCTGTACGCGCGAGCCCGGTGCCTCTCTTAGTCGCCAACAGCTCTCACTGCATCCGCAGCTGATTTCGCCGGGCCTATGCCTGAGAAACGCCAGTCTCACCCTAAGCCCTTTGGGTTTAGGGCCAGGAAACTCCTTCGAGAGGTAGATATAGCTCTCGGGCTGGTTCCGCCTCTGGTTCTGCCCAGGACGCCACCCTGGAGGGTACCACATTTGGCTATTTGTCGCCATGCCTCTGCTCCCAAAGCTTGTACTGCGCCGGGAGTATTGCGTTCGACCTTTCTGGAGCACACATCGTGTCACGCTGGTACCGTGCCAGTGTATACGGATGGCTCCAAGTCCCAAAAGGGGGTCGGCTTCCACGCCGTATCCCCTCGTTTTGAAGTCAGCGGGGCTCTACCAGGCGCTGCGTCTGTCTTCACGGCCGAGCTGGTGGCAATACACCACTCGGTACGGGAGATTACGCGACGTGCCCGGTTCGGAGACCGGATTGTGATCTATAGCGACTCACAAAGCGCCCTGAGTGCTCTCGGGGCATTGGAATCTCCGCATCCTCTGGTTCGCGAAATCCGTGACGCCACGGTTTTGGCGAGCCAGGAAGATGTTGAGATTATCTTCTGCTGGGTTCCTGGACATGTAGGAATATCGGGTAATGAGTTCGCCGATGAGGGCACCAAAGAGTCCGCGAGGACTCTGCCACCGGACCAGCGTTTCGCTCTTCCTCACACTGACTACATGGCAGGAATACGGGCAGCTCTTCGGACTGCTTGGCAAAGAAGATGGGAGATGTTCGAAGGGAACTTAAAGTTGCGTGCCATTGTGCCGCGACTGTTCCCATGGACCTATCCCCCAATGCCGCGGCGGCTTCAGGTTGCTTTCTGTCGCCTCCGAATCGGGCACACTCGTGTGACGCATCGCTATCTGATGGAGCGCTCGCCTGCACCCTATTGCAACGACTGCATCGTCCCCCAGACTGTTCGGCACATTCTTGTCGAATGTCCCAGTCTGGGTGATCTTCGCGCACGACACCTGTCCCGGTACCGGGATGTGCGGGGTCGCTACCGCCTGTCCCTTGTACTCGGAACGAGTGCGTGCACTTTGACTGGTGGACTTATTGACTCTTGGGGAAAGGCCGGCCTTCTCCCTTTCATTTATCCTGGTTTAATTGTTGCTGTTGTTTTTGTTATTGTTTTTGTTATTGCTTTGTTATTGTTATTGTTCTTTCTTTTTATTGTTGTTTCCTGTTCAATTTTTTAAAGTAGCCTAGAACTAGGCTGTTTGTTTATGGCAACTCATGCCTAAGTCGGCAGTTGCCAGATAGCCCCTTAAATGAAAAAAATAAAAAATAAAAACACAGTCTGATGCATAACTCTGCATTCCCTCCTCCCCTCCTCATTTACCAATATAATTTTGTCCATTGATTCTCTTATTTTATTTAAATAAAATTATATTTTTGTACATGCCTCTTTAAATAACCATGAGCTGTGCCATTGCCCAAATTTTATTCGGCCTCGTTTTGCACTCTATTCTCGCTGCTCGCGCATCGAAACTCGTGGCGTTCCGCCCCTTTTGTTGGTTCGCCTTTAAGTTATTAGTCCCTTCCCCATAGATATATTATGGTATTGATATAATACAATGTCACACCACGACACCAACCAAGTTTAAATATACAATATAACTCCCATGAAATCCTGCCAACTGCAAGAAGAAGAAATCTAAGGCCAAGTACATTTAGGACAACTGTCTCTAGCCGATAATCACCTCTGAGAAGAAGCTTACGCTCTCCCCCCCTTTCCGACCACTCACTTACACTTCCTGGACCAGTCCCTACCTGCACCATTCACTACCTGCACCAGTCGCTACCTGCACTCATAAAGCTGGCTAGTACGCTTACACGTGTCTACGTTCCGTTCGTCAGTTTAACACATTTTTAATGATATATAAACTGGAATAAATGTATTAATTTCTCATTTTAACTCTGAATATGATACATGTCGTATCCAAAGACTTCATTGTAATAAAGTGCTAAGATGTATTAATTTCCTTCCACCTTTTTGCAATTAATAAATATCAGTCTCGAATGAACTTCGGTTTGATTATTCACGGGTTGAACAATTAAGAAAAGGCGAACATACTCGTAAGATAAATCGAGAAGATTGCAAAGAAAATCATTAACACGAGACTACTAGTCGCTTTCAATAAAACCTGCCATAATATATATATATATATATATATATATATATATATATATATATATATATATATATCATTTGTTAATGATGTTCTTTGCAATCTTCTCGATTTATCTTACGAGTATGTTCGCCTTTTCTTAATTGTTCAACCCTTGAATAATCCCACCGAAGTTCATTCGAGACTGATATTTATTAATTGCAAAAAGGTGGAAGGAAATTAATTCATCTTAGCCCTTTATTACACTGAAGTCTTTGGATACGACAAGTATCATATTCAGAGTTAAAATGAGAAATTAATACATTTATTCTAGTTTATATATCATTAAAAATAATAACTGAACACGGATCATTTGGAGAAAGAGGAGAAACAATAACCTAGGATTTAACATTTGGGGATCATGTGGAACCAATAACAGAGCACTTACTATTTGCAGAACTAGGGGAAACAACAATAGAGCATTTTTCATTTGGGGAAGCAGGGAAAACAACAACAGAGCAATCATCATTTGAGGAACAAGGAGAAACAACAACTCAGTACTTATCATTTGCAGGACCAGGAAAACAATACCAGAGCACTTATCATTTGGGGAAACAGGAGAAACAATAACATAGCCCTTATCATTTGGGGAACCAGGAAAAATAACAACAGCCACTTATCATTAGGGGAAGCAGGGGAAACAACAACAACCTAGCATTTAACATTTTGTGAATTAGGGGAAATAACAGCAGAGCATTTATTATGTTGGGAACCAGGGGAAGCAACAATGTTGCAATTATCATTTTGCCAACCAGGAACAACAACTACAGAGCACTCCTCATTTGGGGAACCCGGGGAGACAAACAGCAGAGCACTTAGCATTTGGAGAAAGAGGAGAAAAAACAACGGAACACGCATCATTTGGGGAACCAGGAAAGACAACAATCAAACATTTAAAATTTTGGGATCATGGAGAACCAACAACAGAGCACCTATTAATTGGGGAACCAGAGTAAACAACAACAGACCACTTCTCATTTGGGGAAGCAGGAGAAGCGATGACAGAAATCATCATTTGTGGAATAAGGGGAAACAACAACAGAGCACCTATAAATGAGGAACCAGGAAAAACAATACCAAATCACTTATCATTTAGGGAAACAAAAGAAACAACAACAAAGCACTTAACATTTGGGGGATCAGGGGGAACAACAACACAACACTAATAATTGTGGGAACTAGGAGAAAGAACAACTGAGTATTTAAAATTTGGGGAGCCAGAGGAAAAAAGAAAAGAGCACTTATCATTTGAGGAACAATTGGAAACAAAAACAGAGCACCAATCATTTCGAGAAGGATGGGAAATTACAACATTATACTTATCCTTTTGGAAACCAGGCAAAACAACAACAGAGCATTCCTCATTTGGGAAACCAGGGCAAATAACAAAAGGGCACTTATAGTTTGGAGAAAGAGGAGAAACAACAACGGAACACTAATTATTTGTGGAACCAGGAGAAACCACAATCAAGCACTTATCATTTTGGAAACCACAGAAAAAACAACGGATGACTTACCACCCCGAGCACCAGGGGTAATATACAAAAGAGCACTAATAATTTGGGAAACGAGGGAAATCAACAACCTCTCATTTAACATTTTGGGAACCAATGGAAATAACAACAGAGCTCTTATCATTTATGGAAGCAGGGGAAACAACAACATAGCACTCCTCATTTGGGGAACCAGGTGAAACAAAAACGGAGCACTTATCATCTGAGGAACCTGGAGGAAACAACAACAGATCACCTTATTTGCAGAAAAAGGAGAACTAACAACGGAACACTTATTATTTGGGGATCCAAAAGAAACAACAAATAACCACTTATCATTTGAGGAACCAGAGTTAACAACAAAGTAGCAGTATCATTTGGAGAATCAGGTGAAATAACCAGAGAAGACTTATCATTTGGGGAACCAGAGGACACAACAAAAGAGCATTTATTCTTTGGGGAAGCAAGGGAAAGATCAACAGAACACTTATTATTTGGAGAAACAGGAGAAATAACAACTTAACACAGATCATTTGGAGAAAGAGGAGAAACAACAACCGAACATTTAACATTTTAGGATCATGGGGAACCAATAACAGAGCATTTACTATTTGTAGCACTTATCATTTGAGGAAGAAGGGGAAACAACAAAAGATCAATCATCATTTGGGGAACAAGGGGAAACAGCAACAGAGCACTTATAGTTTGGAGAACTAGAGGAAACAACAAAAGAGCACTTATCATTTGGAGAAACAGGAGAAATAACAACTGAACACGGATCATTTGG
This sequence comes from Ceratothoa steindachneri, assembly GCA_963969495.1. Taxonomy (NCBI): domain Eukaryota; kingdom Metazoa; phylum Arthropoda; class Malacostraca; order Isopoda; family Cymothoidae; genus Ceratothoa; species Ceratothoa steindachneri. The sequence goes on along the minus strand of CAXAKS010000154.1, from coordinate 1,906 downwards.
AGAAAGAGGAGAAACAACAACCAAGCATTTAACATTTTGGGATCATGGGGAACCAATAACAGAGCACTTACTATTTACAGAACTAGGGCAAATAACAATAGAGAATTTATCCTTTGGGGAAGAAGGAGAAACAACAACAGAGCAATCATCATTTGAGGAACAAGGGGAAAGAACAACAGGGTAATTATCATTTGGAGAACCAGGGAAACAATACCAAAGAATTTATTATTTGGGAAAACAGGAGAAACAACAACATAGCCTTTATTATTTGGGAACCAGGAAAAACAACAACAGCCACTTATCTTTAGAGGAAGCAGGGGAAACAACAACATAGCATTTAACATTTTCTGAATCAGGGGAAACAACAGCAGAGCATTTATTATGTTGGGAACCAGGAGAAGCAACAATAGTGCAATTATCATTTTGGCAACCAGGGGAATCAACAACAGAGCACTCCTCATTTTGGGAATTCTGAGAAACAACAACAGAGCACTTATCATTTGGAGAAAAAAGAGAAACAACAACGGAACACGGATCATTTGGGGAACCAAGAGAAAAAAAAACAATCGAGCACTTATCATTTTGGGAACCACAGAAAAAACAAACAGAGGACTTACCATCTGGGGCACCGCTGGAAATCTACAAAAGAGCAGTATTGCTTTGCGGAACCAGTGGAACCAAGGGTAACAATAACTGAACATTTAACACTTTGGAAACCAATGGAAACAACAACTGAACTCTTATAATTTGGGGAACTAGGAGAAACAAAAACAGAGAAAGTATCATTTGTCGAACCAGGGAAAATAAAACAGAGCACTTATCATTTGGGGAACCAGGGGAAACAACAACAGAGCACTCCTCATTTGGGGAACTCTGGGAAACAACAACAGAGCACTTATCATTTGGAGAAAGAGGAGAAACAACAACGGAACACGGATCATTTGGGGAACCAGGAAAGACAACAATCGAGCACTTATTATTTTTGGAACCACGGAAAAAAACAACGAGGACTTACCATCTGGGGCACCAGGGAAAATCTATAAAAGAGCACTAGTACTTTGAGGAACCAAGGTAATCAACAACCTCTCATTTAACCGCCTGCATTGGACTAGTACAGATACTGTTCCATGATAATGCCAATTCCTATCTCTCTCAGTTATCTGTAACTAACCCTAGAGAATTGAGATGTGAAGTTTTACATCTTTACCTAACCTTCACCCTATAGTTTACCTTCTTAACTCTATATCGCAATGAGAGTTTCAATAATACGGAAATTAATAATAGGCGTATTTTTGCTGAATTAATGCCCAATGTACCTAAAAATATTTTGGTTAATTATTCACGATTCTGGATAGCCTATCTTTAATTTACTCATCTAGCTGGTGGAGCATGAGGACATTCACTACTTTTCATACAAGATGAGGAAGGGACAATTTCTGCCAAAGGCGATGCGAGGAAAGCGACTCAAGCACATCAAGCTGATCTACAAGTTGAAAGAGGCTATGAAGCCAGATATGTTATTGTTCTTCTCTAACTAGCCGAATATCTGCCAAAACCAGAAGAACGAGTCCCATGACAACAGGTTGCTCGCTGACGTAGCCACGGGTAGGCCTAATGTCACCAGAGGTAATTTCCAGGGACACTCATCATTTTTGGTGTCGAGGGAAGTGAACGTGACGCTGTGCCACCCCATTACTTTCCTGAGGGCGTCAAGCTGAACACCGACGGCTACATCCGTGTTCTGAGCGACGTGGTTAAGCCCTGTATCAAATGATAGCTGTAAGGAAGTCTTACGTGTGGCATCATGGCTCTGCACCATGCCACACCAGCCGAAAGGCCAAGGTCTGGCTGACGGAGAATTTTTTTGTTCCCACTACACCTGACATTTGACCTCCTAACTTGCTTG
>CAXAKS010000153.1:0-38574 GCA_963969495.1 Ceratothoa steindachneri | reverse complement strand
GCAGAGAAAGGCTATGGCAGTCAAGCTAATGAAGATTCAGGAGACCCCAACTTTCCTTAACCTCCTTTGAACCTCACTTCCATCTTGAAGGAAAGGTAAACTCGAAGACAAATGGCTTCTGGGATACCTCCAAACCAAATGAGGTAGCCATCAAACCCCTACACTCTCCTAAGTGCACAGTATGGACTGCAATCTCAGCCAGAGGCATCATCGGACTATTCTTCTTTGAGGAATCTGGCGCAATAGTGACAGTCACCAAGGAGCGGTATATTGAGATCCTCAAAACCTTCAAGAGGAAGTTGCCTTTTTTTTTTAAGAGCTCATCTGGCGACTGCCTACTTGGGCATTAGTTGCCGTATTAAAAACTGCCTAGTACTAGGCTACTTTAAAATAAGATTAAAAAAACAAACAAAAAAACCAACACTAAAAATAAAAAAGGAAAAAGGTAACGAGCAGGAAGCAAGCTCTGGTATCGGGGGGAGGTTTGCCTCTCCCTGATGCAGGAATGTGCAACCTACTACAATAACAAAAAAAACAAAAAAACCCAAACTAGTTAAATAAAGGGGAGAAAGCCAGCCTCCTCCAAAAAGTTTAAAAGTCCATAGGTCGGTGTGGATGAACCCATCCCAAGTACAAGGCACAGGCAGTAGCAACCCTGCCCATCCCGGTACCAGGACAGGTAACGTGCGCGAAGATCACCCAGACTGGGACATTCAACAAGAATGTGCTGAACAGTCTGGGGGATGATGCAGTCGTCATAATAGAGCGCAGGCAAGCACTCCATCAAATGGCGATGCGTCACATGAGTGCGCCCGATTTGGAGTTGACAGAAAGCAACCTAAAGCCGCCGCGGCATTGGGGGATAGGTCCATGGGAACAGTCGAGCCACAATGGCATGCAACTTTAAGTTCCCCTCGACAGTCTCCCATCTTCTTTGCCAAGCAGTCCGAAGAGCTGCCCATATTCCTGCCATGTAGCTAGTCTGTGTGTGGAAGAGCGAAATGCTGGTCCTCACGGAGTCTTTGACGCGCTCATTCCCCGCAATTCCTACATGTCCAGGAACCCAGCCAAAGATAATCTTGACATCCACCCGGCTCACTTAAACTGTGGCATCACAGATATCGCGAACCAGAGGGTGCAGAGATTCCAATGCCCCGAGAACACTCAGGGTACCTTGTGAGTCGCTATAAATCGCAATCCGGTCTCCAAACTGGGCACGTAGTGTAATCTCCCGTACCAAGTGGTGTAATGCCACCAACTCAGCCGTGAAGGCAGATGCAGAGCCCTGTTGACTTCAAACAGAGGAAAAACGGCGTGGAAACAGACCCCCCTCTTCGACTTGGAGCCATCAATATGCACTTACATGGTTTCAGGGTGAAACGAGATATGCTCCAAAAAGGTTGAACGCAATATTCCCGGCGCTGTACAAGCTTTGGGAGCAGAAGCGTGGCGACAAATAGCCAACGGTGGTACCCTCCAGGGTGGCATTCTGGGCAGAACCAGGGGTGCAACCAGCCTGAGAGCTATATCTAGCTCTCAAAGGAGTTTCCTAGCCCTAAACCCAAAGGGCTTAGGGTATGACTGGCGTCTCTCGGCGGCATAGGCAGCGTCGAGATCAGCTGAGGATGCTTTGAGAGCCGTTGGTGACAAAAAGAGACGCTGCACTCTGGGTACAGGCAAGTAATGCACTGTGCACGGCGCATAGAAAATGGAATCTCACCAGCATCAACAAGCAGGATCGCAATAGGGAAAGTGCAGAAGGCACTGGTCTCCAAGCGAAGGCCGGTGTGGTGGATCGAGTCCACCTTCCGCAATAGACGTTCAGCTGAGGATGCATAAAACTCACATCCGTAGTTGAGCTTCGAACAGACAAAGGATCGATAAAAAAGTAAGGCAGTAGCTCTATCAGCGCCCCCAAGCACTGAATGTCATGGAATGAAGAATATCCATGGCGCGGGTACAAGAGACTCTAAGGGTGCGAATATGAGCCCCCCCAGGTGAGGCGTCGGTCAAATACAAGACCAAGGAAACAGTGTGATTCAACCACTTCCAGGCGCACCACATTAAGAAACGAATCTAGGTCGGGTGGAGCCGTGGATGGTGGGTGAAGTGCACCACCTTAGTCTTGGCCAAAGAAAACTGAAACCTGTGCGCTTCGGCATAGTGAGAGACGCGGTTCAATGCTTATTGGAGTAGATGCTCCAGAGTTGGCATCTGGGCCGCGCTAAAAGAGATTGAAAGGTCATCCACATAGAGCATAGCAAGAACATCTTCTGGCAGCACCGAGGTAATGCCGTTGATGCTCAAGGCAAAGACTGTAACACTGAGGACACTTCCCTGTAGGACACCCTCTTCCTGCTCCACTAGGCCGGAGAGGGCCCCACCCCCCCCTGCTCGTACGCGGAATCGGCAATCTCGCAAAAAATCAGATATAAAGACCAGGAGGCATCCCTTAGCCCCCATCGTGTGGAGGGTCTCCATGATACCGTATCGCTATGCTGTCTACGAAGGAAGGCCTCACAGACGGCATTTTCCAGTCAAAGTAGAGCATCCGATGTGAAATGGAACTTGAGGAAGCCATACTGCGCAGAACACAAATGGCCTCCACTGTTCAGAAAAAATGGCTAATCTAACATTTACCAATTTCTCCATAAACTTGCGCACACAAGAGGTTAGAGAAATTGGGTAGAATGATCTCTCCCCGGTTTGCGAAAAGCTAGCACAGTAGTAATTCACCAGAAGTCTGGGAGGTTACCCTCTACCCAGATCCTGTTGAACAAATTGAAAGAAAGGCCATGCCTCGCTCACCCAGGTGTCGAAGCATGGCAAACAGGACAACGTCCGGACCATGGGTGGTGTCTGCGCATGAAGCAGCGGCCCTGAAAATGATATTTGAATGGGAAAGTGATCACTATCATGGACGTCATCGACCACCACCCCCAATCAAAATCAGGCTGTGCATCCGGAGAGCACAGAGATAGATCAAGGCAAGAAAATGCAGCGGTTGTCGGGCAGTGATGCATAAATTCATCCACAATTAGGACACCTATCTCAAGCTCTTTGATCAGATGGGCAAGGACTTGTCCCCTGGGATTTATTGAGTAGTCTCCCCTGAGAGGATGCTTGCCATTCAGATCTCCAAGCAATAGAACGGGCCTCGACAACCGTGCCACGATGTGGCGCAAGTCCCCAACGTCTAAGTCAGCTGACGGTGGAATATATGCAGAAATAACAGTATACTTCCTATCCAGGTGAAGCTGCACAGCCACTTCCTGAAAAGAGGTATCTAAAGTGAAGAGAAGGACAGAGACATCATGCCGGATGTAAACTGCATATCCCCCAGCCCGGACCCCATCCCCTGGTGGTGGGGTCGCAAAACCGTTATACCCCACGAGGGTGGGCAGAGGGCATGCACCTAGCATGGTCTCCTGCAGAAAAATAGCTAACGGGGAACGGGACGGGACAAGCCTCCGCAGTTCTTCCCAGTTGGCCCGGAGTCCACGGCAATTCCATTGAAGGAATATGCCCTCCAGGCCTAGCTTGGAGGAGACGCAGGGGCCCTCTTCGAACAGAAGACCCTCACAAGAATGGCTGTATGCTTCCCAGAGGCAAAACCCCAGGCGTTGTTGGTCGGACAATGCGCTGAAGTTGCTGTCAGATTCAAGGAATTATTGTGGGAACTTAGGCTCACCATGCAAGTCTTTTCCTCCCTCCGCTTCGAAACCTTAGGTGAGCATTGCGGCTTCGGAGGCAAGGGGCCAACTTTTTGAGTATCCACCGTCTCTGAGCCATCCAGCCCACCACTAGGCGTGGGCCAGGGATCCAAAGCTCCTTTGTTGCTATCCTCCTTTGGGGGGCAGCTTTAGGAACCCCAGGAGATGGCCTGGCAACCAACTTCAGGGGTTTTGCGTCCTGTGAGTCTAACAAGTCGGTGGAGGTGCATGGCCATTTCACCTTACAGGAAACAGGCACGCTGGGGAAAGGGAGGAGGACCCCTAGTTTTAGCCAGGACTGGGTGTGAACCCTTTGTGCCGCCAGCTTTACTAGGGGAGTGCCTGGGTTAAGTAGAACCCGCAGAAGGGCTCCGAATGGGCACGGAAACAACTGTGTTTGTTAGCCTGGATGGGCCAGGAGCAGAGGGTGTCTTTCTAAGCATTGAGGCATATGGCTTACCAGGCAGAGCCAGGCTCGCCATGACCAAGTGCTTAGCCTTCCGAAATGAGAGACGATCCTGGGCTTGAACAGCCAGGATTTTTTTCTCAAGTTGATATGCACCACATTGCTTCGAAGAAGTGGGGTGCGGCTCTCCGCAATTGACACACTTGGCCACACACGATTTGAACTTATCGTGTGTGGCCTTGGAGCAGTTTACACAGACTTCGGGTGACCCCGACTTTGCATGTCTACATGAGTGATTCATATGGCTGAAGCGGTGACAGTAATAGCACCGCCACGGCAGTGGCACGAATGCCTTCACGCGGTAGCGGTACCAACCGGCATGCACCGACTCAGGGAGCTTGTCACAATCGAACGTGATGAAGAGTGTAGGGGTGGATCTCAAGGCCCCTCCCTGTTTTCTCATCACACACTCGACCTTGACCACCCCATGGTCAGCCAGCTCTAGTGATATCTTCTATGGAGTAGTCAACGAGTTCCCTCGCATAAACTACTCCTTTCACAAAGTTCATGGTAGAGTGCGGCATCACAGTCACCAAGGTGCCATCAAGTGTCCGAAAGGCACTTATCTTGGCTGCCTCGGAGAGATCTGCCACATTCACCAGAAAGCTCATGTCCGAGAAATGGGTCACCTTCGGCTCTCTACCAATTACACTAGCTAAAGCTCTCCTCTGATGGATCATATTGCCCTTGACCAACATACTGCCATCAGTGGAGCGAATAACTAAGAAACGTTTGAAACCAGCGGGCTAAAAAAATGCCAGGTAAACTCGTAATTGAGGCTCCGCTCTCCGCACTTTTGTTCTTAATTTGGGATTCTCCGCCCAGGCGAGCACCGGGGCCGGATGTGCCGATCTTGGCTTGGTCACGTTGAATGATGTTAGTGGCTTCATCTGTCCCCGTGGAGGGAGAAGCGCCCTTTGTCTTTTTGGTCTTTTTTTTATTAGTCCATTTCTTTTTAGAAGAGGGCGGGGAATGGAACCGCTTCTCCTCTCCCCCAGCAAGAGCCACCAAGCCAGATGGGCCGGCCTCTTCAAGGTCCTTCGCCGAGATGGTGAAGGTCCCAGCAGTCGTGGGGGCACCAGCCGGAGGAGGAGATCCCTCAACTCCTTTTGATGTCTTAGCAGCCTGACCCTTCTGGCGAGGGCGCAGAATCGGGCTCAGTGTTCGATGCCGAGTCCAAATCTGTCCCCATTATAGGCCCCACCTTCTGAGGCTGGGCTGCATCAGGGAGCATGTCTATGTCAGGAGGGGCCTCCATTTGGCCATCCCCCCCATGACATCAGAGGTCATTTCAGTTTCATCCTTGTTCTTTGGGGGGGGCATAGGCCTTCACCCCCGCTAATTTAATATTTGGGCCAGCAGGTCTTTATTGAGAAGTGGCCGATAAGGCTTTTCTTTACTCTCTCCCTAGGGTTTGCCCTACTGAGCCGCTTAAATGAGGGGAGGTCGGTTAGGTGCTGCCTGCTGGCTTTCCTGGCAGTTCCCTGTGAAAGCAAAGGTGGAAATGCCAGATTTGAGATGGAGTCACATGGTGACTCCAAGGAAGGGGGTGAGGGGTAAACCCCTGCACCCATAGGCCCTGGAGAGGAGTAAGCCTCCTCTCCGGTTGAAAAGTTATGGAGGATACCCTGGGAAACCACAGGAGGGGATGGGACCTTCATTTTTTCTGTGGAGCTGCCTGAGGGCAGCTCCATTGTTCTTAAGGGGGAAATGGGGAAAGATTTTATTTTTTTCTAAATTTTCATCCATGGGCATGGTGATCCTTTTTTTTACAGGATGCAAACGCTAATCACCCCCTGCAGTGGCCTGCTCTGCTAAGGGTGAGTACAGGCTTGGTAGAGCCAGGTGCTGCCATTTTGGACCACTCCTCCCACCTGGTGGCCTGGCAGTCCCTCAGCATGGCAGCTCCACCGACGCGGCGTAAAATGGATAGTGTTTGAAAATAGAAAGGAAGAGGAGGTGAGGAAGATGTGGGTGGGGATAAAGCAGGTTATTAAAAAAACACCATCTCAAAATGGAGCTCAGGGGTGAGGGATCATTGTTCCCTCCCCCCTCAGCCCCGATCTAGGATAGTTGTCTGAGAAGGTCAGCAACTACCCTGTGAAATTAGAGGCTGACCAGAGAAAGTTGTGGGAGAGGTTGTATGAAAAGCGAGGAAACAAAAGTGTTCTGAAAGAAGAAGCTAAGCTGGGGTTGGACGGGCTGCTGAGTCCCGTCAGCATGGCAGCCAGGATAGCAAATCGCAAGCCCCTTATGGGGGAGGGAGCTGCAGACCCTGTTCCTGTCGCTTATGGGAAAGTCCTGTTTCCATCTAGATGGAGCAAGCTCTCACACCTCAAACCTGTCCCGAGATTGGCTGAAAGAGAACTTTGGTGGCCGTGTGATCAGTCTCAAGACTGATTTTGAGTGGGAACCTCACAGCCCAGACCTTAGCCCCCCAGATTTCTTTCTCTGGGGGTACCTTAAAGACAAGAGTGTACACAGGGAGACCCAGGACCATCATATAACTCCATGAAGCCATCAGAGAGATCAGAGCCATTAGTTGGTCAGTTTGTAAGGACGTCATGGACAACTGTGTTCCCCCCCCAAAAAAAATGAACAGTGGTAAATGGAGGTCATCTCGAACACATCCTCTAGAATAAAGAAGAAAAGTCCAAAGACTCTCATGTTTTGATATGATGTTTTTAAATAGAATAAACTAGTTATCACCAAAGATTCTTTCAATCCTTGCAGAAAATTAAGAAATGAGGCCTATCAAAAGTTGCGGCCCATTTTGGGAGGGTGACCCTGTAGTAAAAATAGTATTATGCTTCATATTGCTGTGCTAGGAGTACTGTAACTCTTGTCTCAATCACAGTGAAATATCAATTGCAAAAGCTCTCTCGCAAGTGTTTCACCCCCACCCCTTTTTTGTTTGTGTTTTCATTTGTTTAGCAAAATCATTCGCACTCCAGCTCATGCATAAATAAATCCATAATTCTGACATATTCATTGTTGTGCATTAATTTAATTCTTCTTGTTGTACCCATCATGGAAAACCAGCAGCATGTCACTGTTTGAAATTTTCAAACCCAATGTGAGTCACTCGGACTCAGTGCCAAAGATCTGATAGCCTACATCCAGTAAGAAGAAAAAGGAGACATAAGAAGAGACAAGAGAAGAAAAGGAATGAGAAGAAAGAGAGAATACGCTCTCACGAATTGGAAATAGGCAGAACGAGGAATGAGAGTCTCCATAAACTCTTCAAGTGCTAGACTAGATGCACCGCAGTCTGCGACCATAAAACTCCCAGTTTTTAAAGAGGGCAAAGACTTTGAGTCTTAGCTCACCCACTTTAAAAAGATCTTCAAGGTGAACCAGTGGGACATCGAGACAGATGATGTAGCACAATTATTGCCCTTGTTGAGCTCCCAACTCAGGGATATTTTTATCTCCCTCCCATCAGAGGCAACAATTGATTACTCTTTGTTAAAAGCTGAGTTGCTCACCACTTACAATATAACCCCAGATTTCTACCAAGCTAAATTTAAGCACTGTCACATTCAACCAAACCAGACCTTCCGACAGTTTGGCTACTCCCTACATCGTAATTTTAATTTTTGGATTGACGCGTCCAAGGTTTTTAATTAATACAACACCCTGGTCGATTTCATCCTCAAGGACCAATTTCTTGCATCGGTCCCTTCAGAAATCAGATCCTTCATGAAGGACTGGAGGTGCCATACTCTCAAGGAATGCATCAAGGAGGCAGATGTCTACATGGCTAGCCACAACTGCTATCTGAAGGAAGGGAAGAAATCAGAACCACCATCTCCTAAATCCCAAACTAGCAAGAACAAATTTGTTCCTAATAATGGGAATAAGTTTGTGATGTTATGGTCATATGAGGTCCAACTGCTCCCCAAACTCACAGTTTAGAAGCACCCCTCCTTCTCACCACAGACAGCAGGTCAGTGCCACTTCTACACCTCTACACCATCACAAACTGAAACCCTCTCTTCTTCAAATTCGCCGAATACTGCTGGCCACCAGATAAAATTTTGGTTGATAAAAGTACCCCCAGGGCCCTCCAATTTGAAACTGGAGCAGTGAATGGTTGCCGGATCTCTACCCTCATCCATGATACAGGGTGCATGTGCATTGTTGTATCCAATGAACTACTCCCCCCTGTGGCTCCGCACCACGATAAGTTTGCTGTAGTGTATGATTACTTGGGGCATGCCAATAAATTCCCCATTGTTCACTGCTACATTGAGTGTGCGTATTTAACTGGTTGGGCTGAAGTTGTTGCAGCCCCCATCAAGTTTTGCTCTGTCTTAATGGGTCAGTCCCCCCAAGTTTCTTCCACCCCTGTGGCTCAACCAATTCCCGCGCGAAGAAGGAACTGAAAGCCCCTACACCTCTGAATTCAAGAGTGTGATGACTTTGCCAAATGCCAGAGGGAATGTGAGTCCCTTCATCCCTTGTCATACAAAGAATAAATAAGAAATAAAAACGTAAATGAATAACAAAGAACATAGGAATAAAATCTAAAGGAAAGAAATAACTACAATAGCAAACCTTTGAGTAAATGATGGGAAAATAGATTAAAATTTTCCAAGAGAGCTTGTACATGAGCAAAAGCCCTCAAGTACACTCTTACTGAGATTTTGTCATAAGACTTCCTTTTATTAATATAATCATAGCATGTATCATTAAAGGTTCAAGGATACTAGAGGATACTAGAAATACTACATACCCAATTTTTATGCTGAGATGCCCGTGCTTTTAACTTTTCTTGTAAATCTTTGCCAATACCTTGTTCAAACTTCTTTGCAAAATCTTTTGTTATGGCAAATTGTTCGGGAGAAACAAAGGGTTCAACTGACTTTAGATATCTGGGAAGCAAAACAGGTGACTATATTAGTAAAAAAAAAATTATTTCTAATTTTATTCCAGCATAGATATATACTGTTATATTTCCAATTATCACATTTCTGAAATATCCCATTTAAGTATTTCATTCTTTATAAAAAAAATAAAAGAAACCAAGTTATGCAGATAGTTAATATTGTGCTTCACATAAAAAATAGAAATGGGGTGAGAAGCGAGGAAATTACATTCAAACCTATAATGGGAGATGCATTGTCAAGTTCATTTCTACCATTAAAATGATTGAGATAATTAGTTAATTCTTAAAAAGACCCTATCAAAATTGACCACAATATTTGCATAAACAAACATGTTTTAGCATCAAATCAAGAAAATACACAGCACAAGAGCAATTAATTACCCACCAACCACAACAATAAAAAAAAAACTAATAAACCTTACACAGCACTCACCATCAAATCTCTAAGAAACATAAGTTGAGGGCCCAAACCACATCCCAAACATCCACTTAAAACATCTTTGCACTTAGCCATATCTGCAGTCATATACTGCCGACCATTCCCAGTTATACATTCTCCTCTTCACACTGCCACCCCTCATCTGGAAACATGCTTACATTGTTTATATCCTCAAACTAAATAAGACCACCCCACTTCCTACAGGCTAATCTCACTCATCTCAACCATGTCTAAAACACTAGAAAAAAAAGTAATTCAAAATAAAATCCATAACACTTCTCTCTCATACACTCATTGCCTCTGATAACCAAACAAGTAACTACCTAACATCTTTGAGGGCTTTAACAAAACTGCCCACAACTACACCCACTTGACATGACATACTCGTACAAAAAATGTTAAACATTACCACACTACCAAGAAATGGCGGGCAAGCTTCCTCTCAAACAAACATAGCCAAGTCCTCCAACACATTGCTCAGTCAAAAAAGAACCTACACAATGCGGACCATCACAGCACCATCCTCTGCCCCCAACCTCTTTCAATCTTTTTAGGCATGAAACACATACCTCTGTGCACTACCCAATCAGTCTACCTAAGCAACTATGCAGATGACCTATCAATCATACCCCAATCTAAATCTGCATGCAAAACCTTCTGAAACCTGTAAGGCATGAGTAAATAGAGTTGTGTAGAGTGGTCAGTCATTTCCGAGTGGATATAACACAACCACCATGCATGGAGTGGTAACACAGGGGAAATGTTATAAAATTCCCACAGCATGCAATAACCTCCTGCCACCCAGGACAATGGCAGAAAAGGTGTGGCTTTTTACTTAGTTGGTATAACATTGACAGAGCCTCCCAAAGCACAGGCTATAGGATCAAAGCTTTCTCCCATATCTCCAAAGCATTTGGAGGGAGCACAGATTATCTGCTCTGGGGAACAATGCAACCACAACATGAGTTTGTTTCACTCCCCATATACAGTGGGTCAAATAAGTATTTGTAATGCTCTAGAATAGGTATATTTGAAGAAATATTCTCCAAATAGGAATATCAGAAAGCCATAAAACTTTGAACAAATAAAGTATGCACTAATTTGCAACAGAAAATACCATAAACTCAATGAACTAACACTAAACTTTCAAATAGGAACAATAACTTTGCAAAAGTGGTGTAAATAAATATTTGTAATGACACATGAAACCTATCCTTAGTATTTAGTAGACTGTCCTTCGCTGGCAGAACAGCTTCTAAACGCCTCCTGTATGACGAAACTAGATTCTTTCATAACTTATTTGGGAGTTTCCCCCATTCTTTGATACATATATCCTCTAGCTCTCCAAAATTTAAAGGCTGCCTCTCACTGACTTTAATCTTTAACTTTTTCAAAAGATTTTCTATTGGATTCAAGTCAGGGGACTTGAAAGACACAACGTCTTCCCATGCTGAGTTTTCTGGTGGAGTTGCAAAGATGGTTTTCTAAAATTTTGCAGTATTTCTGGGAATTCATCGTTCCTTTTATGATGTGAAGATCTCCTGTGCCAACAGATGAAAAGCAACCCCAAATCATGATGCTGCCTCCACCAAACTTCACTGTTGTTATGGTGTTCTCTGGCTTGTAGGCAGTGTTCGTCTCTCGCCAAATCATATGATTGTAATTGTCTCACACGACCACAAACTTTGTCAAAATAATTATCTTCTGTTTATCATTAGTGTAGCAAACTGCTTATGAGCACAAAGGTGCTTCTTCTTTAGAAGAGGGGTCTTCTTCGCACGGCACCTGCGTAGTCCTTCCCTTTGCCATGTGACATTGACCCCAATGGATGCCATTCTGTGTCCTAACTCTTTCCGAGATATTCTGGGATCTTTTTTCACAGTTCTTTTCATATGAGCAATTGCCTGAATGGTTATTTTTCTTGGAGCTCTTTTTTTTTTTTAAGAGCTCATCGGGCGACTGCCTACTTGGGCATTAGTAGCCGTATTAAAAACTGCCTAGTACTAGGTCACTTTAAAATCTAATGAAATAACACAAAAAAAAACAACCCAAATACCACACAAAAAAAACCCAAACAACACCAGAAATTGAAAAAAGGGAAAAGGAAACGAGTAGTAAGCAAGCTCCTGCATCGGGGAAAGGTCTCCCCGGCCCAGGAGCGTGCAACATATAAGGGAAAAAAACAACAAAACAAAACAAAAAAAAACTGGTTAAATAATAGGGAGAAGGCCGGCCTCTCCCCAAAAGTCAACAAGTCTACCAGTCAATGTGCATGCACTCGTCCCGAGTACAAGGGACGGGCGGTAGCGAACCCGCCCATCTCAGTACCGGAACAGGTAATGTGCGCGAAGATCACCCAGACAGGGACATTCTTCGACAAGAATGCTGCTCAACAGTCTGGGGGACGACACAGTCGTCACAATAGGGCGCAGGCGAGCGTTCCATCAAATAGCGATGCGTCACACGAGGGTGTCCGATTCGGAAACGATAGAAAATGACCTGAAGCCGTCGCAGAATTAGGGGATAGGTCCATGCGAACAGTCGAGGCACAATGGCACGTAATTTTAAGTTCCCTTCGACCGTCTCCCATCTTCTTTGCCAAGCAGTCCGAAGAGCTGTCCGTATTCCTGCCATGTAGTGAAACGCTGGTCCGGTCGCAGAGTCCTCGCAGACTCTTTGGCGCCCTCATTCCCCGCAATTCCTACATGTCCAGGAACCCAGCAGAAGATAATCTCTACATCTGTCCGGCTCGCCAAAACCGTGGCGTCACGGATATCGAGAACCAGGGGATACGGAGATTCCAATGCCCCGAGAACACTCATGACGCTTTGTGAGTTGCTATAGATCACAATCCGGTCTCCGAACCGGGCACGTCGCGTAATCTCCCGTACCGAGTAGTGTATTGCCACTAGCTCGGCTGTGAAGACAGACGCAGCGCCTGGCAGAGCCCCGCTAACTTCAAACAGAGGGAAAACGGCGTGGAAGCCGACCCCCTCTTGGGACTTGGAGCCATCCGTATACACTGGCACGGTTCCAGCGTGACACGAGGTGTACTCCAAAAGGGTCGAACGCAATACTCCCGGCGCTGTACAAGCTTTGGGAGCAGAGGGGTGGCGACAAATAGCCAAATGTGGTGGTACCCTCCAGGGTGGCCACCAGCCCGAGAGCTATACCTAGCTCTCGAAGGAGTTTCCTAGCCCTAAACCTAAAGGGCTTAGGGTATGACTGGCGTCTCTCGGCGGCATAGGCACCGCCAAGATCAACTGCGGATGCAGCGAGAGCTGTTGGCAACTGAGGGAGGCACCGGGCTCGCGCGTACAGGTGAGTGATGCACTGTACACAGCGCAGAGCGAGTGGCATCTCCCCAGCATCGACCAACAGGCTCTCAATGGTGGAAGTGCGGAAGGCACCGGTCGCAAGGCGAAGGCCGGTGTGGTGGATCGAGTCCACCTTCCGCACTAAACGCTCGACTGCGGATGCATAGAACTCGCATCCGTAGTCGAGCTTCGAACTAACAAAGGATCGATAAAAAAGTAAGGCAGTAGCCATATCAGCGCCCCAAGCGCTGAACGTCACGGAACGGAGAATATCCATGGCGCGGGTACAAGAGACCCTAAGGCTGCGAATATGAGCCTCCCAGGTGAGGCGTCGGTCAAATACAAGACCAAGGAAAAGGAGCGATTCAACCACTTCCAGACGCACCCCATTAAGAAACAAATCTGGGTTGGGGTGGAGCCGTGGATGGCGGAAGAAGTGCACCACCTTAGTCTTAGCCAAAGAAAACCGAAACCTGTGCGCTTCGGCATAGCTAGAGACGCGGTTCAATGCCTGTTGGAGTCGACATCTGGGCCACGCCAAAAGAGATCGAAAGGTCATCCACATAGAGCTAGCGAGAACATCTTCCAGTAGGACCGAGGTGATGCCGTTGATGCTCAGGGCAAAGAGTGTGACACTGAGGACACTTCCCTGCTCCTTTGAGTCGGAGAGGGCTCCCCCCCACCCGTATGTGGAATCGACGATCTCGCAAAATTTCAGATATAAACATTGGGAGGCCTCCCCTGGCCCCCATCGTGTGGAATCTCTCCATGATACTGTATCGCCATGCGGTATCATAGGCCTTCTCCAGATCAAAAAACACTGGCATAGTACTGTCTACGAAGGAAGGCCTCGCAGACAGCCTTTTCCAGTTGAAGCAGAGCATCCGACGTGGAGTGGAACTTGCGGAAGCCGCACTGTGCAGTAGACAGATGGGCTCCACTGTCCAGGAAAAAGGCTAATCTAACATTTACCAATTTCTCCATCAACTTGCACACGCAAGAGGTTAGAGAGATTGGGCGGAAACTGGCCGGAGTAGAGTGATCTCTCCCCGGTGTGCAAAAGGCGAGCACAGTAGCAATTCGTCAGGAATCTGGGACAAGACCCTCCACCCAGATCCTGTTGAACAAATCTAACAGAAAGGCCATGCCTCGCTCACCCAGGTGTCAAGCATGGCGTATGGGACATCGTCCGGACCATGGGCGGTGTCTGCACATGAAGCAAGAGCGGAGCGCAACTCACTCAGTAAACTTGCCGTTGAAGGGTTCTCCATCTCTGGAGATAAAGTCCAGCCGACAGCCTTCCACGACATCACAACGTGCATTGAATGCTGGCGGAGCAGCATCCCGACTAGAGAATGCGGTCGCAAAGGATTCCGCCATGGATGCGGGTCTGAGATTGCGGTCCCATTCTCCTGGAGAATGGGAGGGGGGGGTCCTGTGAGAACTTACTCCGAATCCTTTTGACTTGTTTTCTCGGAGCACCCATCTTTGGTTTGTTGGTGACTGCACCAAACTTACAGGGACACTTAACTGCTTTGAAATCTTCCTCTATTCTTTACCTGTCTCATACTCCTTCACAATCTTGTTTTGGAGTTAAAGGGTGTTCTTTTACCTTCAGCATACTGATAGTCTGGAGAGATGCCTACACATCGCTTCCTTGTGGCAGAATGATCGCTTGCAGTACCAGCAGCAGATTGTAAGCTCTCTTACTTGTTCTAGAATAATCTAGAAGTATTTTGAATCACAGTATTTGTGAGAAGTCTCTTATGAAATACAAATAGACCGGGTACTTACATATATGTTTATGAACAGTATGACAAATGTTGGTCTGCCTGAGGGCCACAGGAGCCAGTCCTCTTTTGGGGAGAGGTGCCAGGAAGTATGTTTTGACACTAAACAGCATTCAGGTGGAAGCTTTCATCACTTTGGGGGAGAGGGACCTGCGCCGTGTCAGAGGTACATGGATATCGATACCCATCGGCAGGATAACAGAGAGTGTGTGTGTGTTGCGCTGTGAAGGCGGAGAGGAAAGAAAGTGTTGTGATTGGTTATGTGTGAGGTGAGAGGTGTAAGATCTACCCAACCGAAAATGGGGTGAGCACAGCGCATCCACCAATCGGTAGCCAGATCTCTACGTGTGCCGACGTTAATCCTATAAAACACATACATACATACCCACTTAATCTGCATAGCATTTCAAAAGACATCTATGTTTGGGAGACCACCTCTTCCTTATACGAACACAAAACTAGAATAATTTCCAACTTCATTTCATACTGCCCCTGCTGCCACCCAAAGACACCACCCATCCTATCTTACCATTTCCTCAACTATCTCAGAACATATATAACTTCTCTAGGAGACTTCTAAGAAAGACTACATGGTGTAGCATCATTCCTGAGTGCTGCTAAGTTTAACTGAAGAGAACCAAGCCGGTTGACAAAATAAAGTAATCAGGAAAATGTTCTTACTTGTCAATTGTTTGGTGAAGTTCAGGAACTGGTAATGATGGTAAGGACTCATCATACTGGAATGTCTTCTCATTTGAATTATCTGATAAATAGAGTGTTCGGACATATGATTTCCCTTCCCCAAGGTAATCCTTACCTTTTATAAGATTTTGAGCCATAATTAACAAATTTATTTATTTTCCTTGAAATAAAATATATTTAATTCTATTATAAGGCAAACACACATGGGATAAATATTTAACTAGTAAAAGATTCTACATTGTCAATTGGAATTGGATTATAATGTATTATACACTCGATCCTCAATTTAACGGATTAAAGGGTGGTCCGTTGCTTGAAAATACTTACATAAGATAAATACTGGTATACAATGAAATTCCACCACAGAAGGTAGAGAACTTTTAAGAGATCAACATTTTACAATCATCTCTCATACCTTATGGCTTCTCTACAGACTGATATCAGTCATGTACATGCAGACCAGGAATTGTAATTATGAAAGCCCTGGGAGCTACTAGCAAAGGGCTAATGAACTGAGAGCAGGTACAAGAAACATGTTTGTTACTTACTTTTTTTATTCATTTGGTATTAACTTTGCCCTTTCAATATTATTTCAGCGCTAAGTAAAACTTATGCTAGAGCAATTTGTTTTTGTTATACCATCTTTATAACTCACCTTTAGTATTTTTAAGCCATGCACCACTTGCTATATTAACCTCACCAACTAAGCTTTTGTTATTTTGTGACAACTTATTTTACATTTAAGTAGTCGCCGGAACACGCCACAACGCTTTTCACTTACCAGGGTATCAGGATACCCAACAATTTGTCGTTTTGAAAAATTTAAAAAATGAAGAATTGCGGGGGTTTCCCCAGCTGATTCTACAATGATAGTAGCCATAGACCTTATGACCAAAACTTTTGCATTTGGCTTGTAATATTAAGGAATAGTACAAAACAGAGGGGTGCTGGGTAAGTCTAAGTGGGCAAGCTCGCAGACATTTTCTGGAAGAGGGAGTAAAAACGTAGAAAAATAAATGCCTCTAGAATGCTGTAAAATCAAAGTAAAATCCTACGAAACAACACGTCTATCTGGTTCTAAAAATGATAAAACATTAAATTTCATTTAAAAGATTTGTCTCTGATAAAAATTTAAACACTAGTTTCATGTTAAAGGTGCACTCATGTTTGGAAAGGATGCTCCTCAGAACCGGCTGAGGAGACATCTCTTGGCAAATAAAAGGAAAAAGCCTTTGCCTCAGAGTATGGAAACGTAGGCATTCAGCAAATAGGTGGAGTACAGACATTGGTACTCCAAAGTGAGTGCACATTGGAGGCTGTTGAAGGCCTTCCATCAGAAAGCCATGTGTCAGACAACAATGCCCAATTCTCAGACGGCATAGAATAACATCCTGAGTACAGTTCCTAGTAGTGTGTGGCCAAGGGCGGACTGACTGTTTGATGGCATGCAGTTTAGTTGGGAGGGAGTTCATCACAGGTCCTCTGCCACTGGCTGACCATATAATCACAGATGTATGGCACAACATCACAGAAAGGAAGAGGAGCAGGGGTGGAGATTCCTAGAGATGCAGCTGCCTTGGCAACAGCATCTGCTCTCTCATTTCCTTTTATACCTATGTGGCTAGGTACCCAACAGAATAAAACTTCATGGAATGAGGATAGATAAAAAAGCCACTGTTGGATCTTGAAAAAACCAGCGGGTTATCTCAAAATAAAAAGACTAAAGCCTCCAAAGAGCTGAGGAAATCAGAGAATATTGTATAAGATCCCGGTGATGAAGTTGCAATTTACATAAGAACATAAGAACATAAGAAAAGAAGGAGACTACAAAAGACCATTCATGGCCTACACTTGGCAGCTCCTGTTCCAGTCAACACACAAAAGATTTCTTACCAGAGAAAAGTCATCAACATTTTCACCCTTTACAGGAGTTCGTCAGATCTAATCTACAATATACATAAAATGCATCCAGAGGATTATGTCCATTCATGCAACCGCAAAATATAATCTCCCCACGGATGACAAATGGCAGCCGAGGGGATGCTGATAACGTTGCCAAGTCATCCACATAAAGAATTGTCATTACCTCTGCAGGAAGATCCGTAATAATGCTGTTGATAGCCACCGAGAAGCAGGTGACGCTCAAAACGCTTCCCTGAAGCACACCCTCTATCTGATCAACAGGCTCTGATATGACATTTCCTACCCTAACACGGAATGTGCGTCCAGCAAGAAATTGCTGTATGAACCTTGTAATATTAAAAGGAATCGCCGCATGCTAACTATTTTTATTTTTAACACTTTTGCGCATAAAAAAACAAAGGTTATTTATATATACTTATTTCATTACTTTAACTTTCGGGAATAAAAAAAAAGGGAAAGAGTTGAACTTCGGTCTCATCGCAATTTCCATTCGGAAATAGGTTCACAATGTTTGGTAAGGAATCAGCTCTGAGAGGCATTCAAGCTTTTTTCCTAAGGACTTAGCTTTGCAGCATATGATTTGTCAATCAACAACTACATCATCGGTCCTAACCCTCGTTTCCTCTCGTACTCAGTGGGATTATCATTCACTAGTTATTTATTAAACAATGTAGGATAAACCTAACCTGTCTCATGATGGTCTAGAACCAGCTCACGTTCCCTTTCTATGGGTGAACAATCCAACAACTTGAGCCAAATCTACCCAGCAACAGACAGAATATTCGTTGCTGGGTATTTGTCTATTGAGATTTTGTGGTTTGTTAAATCGGGGACGGTTAAATAGAGGGCCAAGTGTATATCATTTTGAAGGGAATCTGTTTTCTTAATTAAAATATGCTATAGACATTTTATATAACTCAATATTAAAAATAAGATTTGATTAAATAGCATTCAGGAATGGAGCTAATATAATGCCAGGGTCGAAGCTTATATAGTGACTAAGAGTCAAATCTGGAATCAAGAATTGGAGTCATTATCTAAAAGAATGGGTCATAAATTTAAATTTCCTTTAGTCATCATGTCTTATAATTACTGTGAAGGGTGCAAATTTTGGGGGGAAAAACTAGTTGCACATTTTGAAGGGATTTTTGACCATTTTTTATCAATTTTGTCTGCAGTATAAACTAATTCTGAAAGAAACTCCCTTCCCAAAGTGCAGTAAAATATTGGAGTGTTAACTGAAATAGAAAGGCTTTCAGATGCAACTGGGTGATAAACGAGAGTGTGAAGCATAGAAAAAATAAGTACTTTCTTCTTGCGACAGTTAAATTATATAATCCTGGATACACTACCTAAATTTTAAGTGCAAACTTGTTTTATAAAAGTTAAATCCAAATAACTAAGATTTATTTTTTATAGTGTTAGGTTAGGTATCAAAAATTGGATGGGGCTGTTGTACCATTAATTTCATCATTGGGGATTTGTTTGGATTATTTCCCTATCCACATTAATGGCATTCAACACCAGTTCCTTTGACCAGGAATTATCATCAATTAATCTATCTGATTCTCTCCTGTAAATACTGAAAAAAAATTATCATTAACCTTGTATGCCCTGAATTAATTTTTAAAAGTAAAAAACATATGTAAACCCTCAATATAACGAACCTCAATATAACAAAATTTTGGATATAATGAACCAAATTTCCTGGCCGAACTCCATCAGGTTTAACAGGCAAGCGTTACGACCAGCCTGAGTGAGTATTGGTGTGACACATATCTCCTACAGTGCAAGGTTTGTATCAATACTATGTTGTGTAGTCCACTTAACTTTATTAGTAATTACATACGTATTATATATCCATAATGAACTTGGTTCGTTATTTCCATTGCTTTTAATGCCCATCGGGTTTAACAAACTTTTGGCTTTAACAAACAACCCCCCCGCCCCATATAGTTTGTTATATTGAGGGTTTAGTAATTACATTTATCACTTCTATTAAGCCAGTTGAGCAGCTGCCCAATCTAAGTGGATTCTAAGTGGCAGCGGAAATAAAAAGCAAATTAGTTATAAAAGAGGGAGGAGACCACCATGATAAAAATTTAGACAAAATAAGGGTATAAAAGATTCCTCTGCCAGAATGAAGCAAAGGTGGGACAGGTGAGGGAGTTAGAAGGGTTAGGAAATAGGGAAACCAGAGAGTGGCGAAATGAGGGCATTCTAGTATTAGATGGGCGACCGATTGGTCCCCACCACAAAAACAGCAGCAAAGACTGATTGGAGCATAAGTTGAAACAAGATGACTGTGGGTAAATCTTGTGTGGCTGATGCAAACGTGGCAAAGGTCCACCTCTAAGGAGTGTAGTCTCTGAAGTCTTGAGGGCCAAGAGCGAACAGACTTTTTTTATTTTAGATAATTTAAATGATGAACATCCATCTGATTCGTCCTGCTACAACTGAAAAATACATTCTCTTATAGAGGAAAAGAAATCTTGATAATGCAATGCAGAGTTATCTGGGGGCATAGAGTAGGCTGAATGGGCCAGCTGAACAGCCTTCTCATTGCCCAGGACCGCTACATGTCCGGTGACTCAACAAAATATAGCTCGATATCAGGATGCATTCTGGACCAGCCAGTCGCAGATTTCTTGTGATTAAGGGATTGGAAGCATTAAAAGAGCGAATTGTCCATAAAACACTCATAGTCAGAGAAAATGGTGATATCTTTAAAATGTAAAATTTGGATCAGTTCAGCAGTAAAAAGAGAAGCTGCCAGCGGCAAACACAAAGTTAAAAACTCTCCTGAGTAAGTGAAATGGTACCCACACCACACTCTGATTTGGAACTATCTGTGTATATCGGGCAATGTTGTATATGTGAGGTTGCATGCTCTAGGAATAGGCTCTTAGGGAAGCAAGGGTGTGCAGATGACTTGCCCATGTACAAACTGTGGGAAATGGAGCATGCCAATTAGGGGTCAGCGACGACAAAAGGGCAAAGACCCTTAGAGCACCCCAGTTGGAGAGATGATCTCCTCTCCTGAGGTTCATGGGGCGGGGTAAGGACAGCAACCTATCAAATGCGGCTGTTAATAACATAACATAACATAATTTCATGGATGACAAAAGCCACAAGGGCCTATCAAAGGTCATCCCTATCCATCAAATCCCACCCACATAATGCATCCATAGGATTTTGTCAGATCATGCAGCTACAATATACAATTTAACAATCCATAGGAATGTCCAACCATGCATCTACAATATATAATTTAAAGCCTCCATAGGAGTCTGTCAAAAACAAAATCAAAGTCACCCAAAATATACAATAAAAGGAAACTGCATCCACAGGAATGAGTCAAGAAACATATCCAAATACCAAAAGTAAGAAATTAACCCTCCATCCCCATATAATCATCCAATCTGCGCTTGAAAACATTCAAGTTTGGGCTGTCTACAGTCTCAGGTGGCAAACTATTCCAATAATCCACCACTCTGTTAGTGAAAAAATATTTTCTAACATCCAGTCTGCACCTCTTTTTTAATCTTTGAGTGGTGGCCTCTAGTTCTATTACTACCTTCTAACTCAAATAACTTGCTGAAATCCAATTTATCCATCCCAGAAAAGATTTTAAAAAGCTCAATCATATCTCCCCTCACACACCTTCTTTCAAATGAAAACATATTTAATACCCTCAGTCTATCTTCATATTCAAGGTGCTTCAGGGATGGTATTATTTTTGTTGCCCTCCTTTGTACTGACTCTAATAAGTTTATATCATGTCTAAAATGTGGTGACCATGCTTGTATACAGTACTCTAAATGTGGCCTGACATAAGAGTTGTATAGTTTAAGGATGACCTCCTTACTCTTGTAGCTAACATTTCTTTTAATGTAACCTAGCACCCTATTTGCTCTATTTTTTGCCTCAATACACTGCTTTGAAAATTTCAGTGACCTATCTACTACTACTCCTAAGTCTTTCTCATCTTCAACTGAATTAAGCCAATACCTATCCATCTCATAGCTAAATTCCCTATTATCTCTCCCCATGTTAATAACTTTGCATTTATTAAGGTTAAAAGTCATCTGCCACTTCTGAGCCCAAGCTAACAACTTATTTAAGTCACCCTGCACTTTAAAGCTACCCTCAACCTCTTTGACTACAGCTGCCAATTTAGTATCATCAGCAAAAATTGACACTTTGCTATTTACACCTTGCCCAAGATCATTTACATAGATTATAAATAATAAAGGGCCTAAAACTGATCCCTGAGGTACGCCACTAATAACATTGACCTTACTCCATTCAGTACAACTCTCTGTTTCCTATTTTTCAGCCATTCAGTTATCCAATTTAAAACATTCCCACATATCCCATGCAGCTTTAATTTATGAACTAGTCTTCTATGTGGAACCTTATCAAAAGCTTTGCTGAAATCTAAGTAGATCACATCAACTTTCTCACCCCTATCTAATTCTTTAGTTACATAATCCATAAAATCCAGTAAATTAGTTAAACATGATCTACCTTTCCTAAAACCATGCTGAGCATCATTAATTAACCTGCTACTCTCTAGATGATCAGAAATTTCCTTCTTAACCATCTTCTCAAGAATTTTACAGACTATAGAAGTTAAGCTTACCGGTCTAAAGTTATTTGGGTCCTCTTTGCTTCCCTTTTTAAAAATTGGCACTACATTTGCCAATTTCCAATCATTTGGTATTTCTCCAGACTCTAGTGATCTAATAAATATCTTCTCAAGAGCTACTGCAATACTTTCTACACCTGCAGCATACAGGAATCTGTAAGCCTCTGATACAGGGGCCTGCTGTACATGGCAGAGGTATCGCATGCAGATCTGAAATTGATGATAGGGAGCACCCCACTTTCACAGTAAAGGCTGTTAATGGGAGAAGTGTGGAAGGCTCCACCTGAGAGAAACTCTGAGGTTGCGAATCGGGTTCAGCATTTTAAGGACTTAGGGGGAAGCCGAGGAATAGATTTTGGCATCCATAGTCCAATTTTGATTGGACAAGGGCAGTATACAGTGACCACAATGTTTGATGATCACTGTCCCACGATGTGTGGGGAGGACTTTCAAAATGTCTAAAGCCCGCAGACAATGTATGTGCTAACCAGGATAGCTTAGGATCAAGAGTTACACCCAGAAACTAAAACTCAAGGGAGATAGGCGGTGGAACAAGAGCCCTTCTACCTTGGTGGAAATACATTGCCTTAATTTTGCTCATGGAAAAGCGGAATCCCCTAAGTTGTGCACTTTTCGAGACCACATAGACTGCCAGTTGCAGCTGACACACTGCTGATGGAAGGCTAGCCGAGAAACAGTATAGTGCCAAGTCATCAATGAACAGGGTCGCTGATACACCCTTTAAGAGAGAGGAAATATCATTGATCGCAATTACGAAACATAAAATGCTGCCATGAGGATCTCCTTCTTCTTGGGGTATCTCCAACACGCACCATAAAGGATCGAGATGCCAAGAAACTTTGAATAAAAGACGGTAAAACACCTAATACGCCAGGAACAAGTCCATAGCCTTGTGAAATGAGACGATCCTGAGCCTGAACAGCCAGGATTTCCTTCTCAAGGAGATACGCATTACATTGCTTCGAAGAAGCAGGGTGCGGCTCTCTGCAATTGACACACTTGGCCACACATGATTTGGAGTTATTGTGTGTGGCCTTGGAGCAACTTACACAGGTTTCGATAACTCCGACTTTGCACATCGACTGGAGCGATTAGTATGGCTGAAGCGGTGGCAGTAATAACACCTCTGTGGCAGTGGCACGAATGCCTTCATGCGGTAGCGATACCAACCAGCATGCACCGACTCAGGGAGCTTGTCACAGTCGAACATGATGGAGTGTAGGGATGAGTCTCAAGGCCCCTCCCTGTTTTCTCATCACACATTCAACCTTGCCCCCCCCCCCCCATGGTCAGCCAGCTCTAGGGTGATGTCCTCTATGGAGTAGTCCACAAGTTCCCTGGCAAAAACTACTACTCTCACAAAGTTGATGGTAGAGTGCGGCATCACACTCACAGGCGTGCCATCAAGTGTCCGAAGGGCCACCTTGGAGGGATTTGATGCATTCGCCAAAAGGCTCCCCCGTCCGAGAAACGGGTCACTTTTGGCTCTCTACCAATCACACTAACTCAAGCTCTCCTCTGATGGAATTAGTGGAGCAAATAATGAGGAAGCGTTTGAAGTCCACTCTGCACATTAGCACTTTTGGTCTTAGTCAGGGGCTCTGTACCCAGGGCGGCAGGTGGGGCAGATGTGCCGATCTTGGCTTAGTCACTTACCGAAGTGGCAGCAGAACCATCCAGGGGCAGAGGGGCCAGATGTGCCGATCTTGGCTTGGTCACTTACCGAAGTGGCAGCAGAACCATCCATTCCTGCAGCCCCCCCCCCCTGTCTTTTTTTCTTTTTAGGAGAGGAGGGCAGGGAATGAACCTGCTTCTCCCCTCCGCTGGCAGGAGCCCTCAGGCTGGATGGACTGGCCTCTGCAAGGTCCTTCTCCGAGATAGAGAAGGTCTTGGCAGTCACAGGGGGCACCTCTCGGAGGAGGAGATCCCTCCCCTCCTTATACTGCCTTGGAAACCCTAGCTGTTTGAGGAGGACCTTGCAGGGGAGGACTTGAGTTCAGTGCTTGGCATTGCCTCAAAAGGACCATGTCTATCTCAGGGGGAAGGGGGGTTCCAGATGGCTATCCCCTCTAGGACATCACAGGTCCCATTGGCAGTGGCATCACAAATGGAGTCTGGGGAGGCACAGGCCTTGACCCCCTCTAGGTTTAATATTCTAGCCAGCAGGTCTTTTGAGGCAAGCGACTGAAGGGGCCTGGCTTCCCTCTCCCCTCCCCTAAGGGGGTTTGCCCTGCCGAGCCGCTTCAATGAGGAGCGGTTGGCTATGGGCTGCCTGCTGGCTTTCTTGGCAGTCCCTTTGAAAAGAAAAGGGGGGACTGCAGCTGGAAACAGGGAGGTGCCCGAAAGCACCTCCAGAGAAGGGGGTGAGGGGGAGTCCCCTACACCCGTAGGCAAAAGAGGAGTAAGCCTTCTCTACGGTTTGAGAAATTTGGAGGGTCCCCTGTGAAAGTACAAGGGGAGGGGGCCTCCATTTTTTCTGTGGAGCTGCCCGAGGGTGGCTTGGACAATGGACGAGGGAAAATTGAGGGAAGATTTTTTATTTTCTCATCATTGGCCATGGTGACCCTATTTTTTTTACAGGAAGCAAACGCTCATCACCCCTCGCAGTAACCTGCCCTGCAAGGGGTGCATACAGGCTGGCAGAGCCAGGTGCCGCCATTCAAGGCCACACCTCACCTCTTCAGCCTGGTGACCTGGCAGCCCTTCGGCATGGCGGCTCCACCTTAAGCACGGTATAAAAAAATAAATAGTGAAGAGAGAAGGAAAAGGGATGTGAGGAAGGTATGGGTGGGGATGAAGCAGGTTGTTAAAAACCCACCATCTCAAACCGGAGCTCAGGGGTTAGGGAACATTGTCCCCTCCCCCCTCAGCCCCGATCTGGGATACTTGGCTGAGAAGAAGGTCAGCATCTACCCTGAGAAAATAGAAGCCAACCAGAAAAAGTTGTGGGAGAGATTGTAGGGGAAGTGAGGAAGTAGGGGAGAAATACAGGCTGTCTGAAAGAAGGCGAAGAGGCTAAGCTGGGGCTGTACAGGGGGCTGAGTCGCATCAACATGCCGGCCAGGAAGACAAATCAACGCACCCCTTACATGGGGACAACGGCAGGAGAGTAACCATTTACCAGACCTTATAACTACTCACCTCTCTTGAGTGTTGGTTGTGATATTTATTTTACATTAGTTACTTCTCTTTTGTTTACAGATAACAATTGTGGAGAGTGATGTTGAGCTAGAAGTAGCCTACAGGAGTGCCTGAAAAACATCTGTAACAATGTATTGAGGCTCAGTGTATTAAACTAATTTCTGGAGATTAAAAAACTATTTCTAGGCTTATGTTGGTGGTCAGAGAGCAACAATTATTAATAGTTAATTAATAATATTCAAACATCCACTCTTATTGAGATGGCCAGTTCAGAAGTTTGACTTGAACTCCAGAATGTTCCTGCCGGGTCGGGTAAGAGGGTAATCAATCAATCAATCAAGCATCTAAGAAGGTTAATCAACCATCGTAACTCTACAACATTTTAATTTGCAAACTGTATTTGATAAACAACAAAAAAGGAAACTGAAAACAAATAGTAATACAATAATACAAAACCTATCGAATAGAACGTGTAAGCTAAGATTACAGATCTTGAAAGTTAGTACTATTAAGTAAGAAACATATTGGTATCAGTTCAGTTCTTAAATCCTATAAAAGATATTCACAGTACAAAATTAAATAAATTGCAAGATTAGACACCTACACAATTGCTTTAATGTTATGTGATGCATGTCAGTTTACATGGTACCAAAATATTTTGCACGCTCTTCATTCACATCAATAAACCATTTGGCAATTTGACCTAAGTACAGATTATCTGTTCTAGCTTTTAATGCATGACATAGTACATTATTGGTCGTTTCTTGGGTCATTGTGCACATGAGATAGTTCTATATTCTTTTGAATACAGAATTACATCTCTCTGATGCTGCAGATGTGGCTTGCATTGAAAGATACAGTTTAAGCAGCTTATGCACCTCACTGAAAAGGTTTTGAATGACAGGTTCAGCATTAAGTATGTCAGATATCAGAGATACTGTTTATTTTTGTCATTTTGTCACCTTTCTTCAATGCATCTAACAGCTGAATTTCAAGCAAGTCAAAATCCAGGTTTTGCTGATAAAACTCTTGCACTTCTGTTGGAATTTGGCAATGCCTCTGGTTTGCTGATTCTATCAGTAGCTGCTCCACATTTTCCAGTTTGCTAACAGTTTGTTGATCAAACCTAGACACTAGTTCCCTAACAAGAAGATTCAACACCTCGAAGTACTGTTGCCTGTAGTATTCTTTCACAGAGTCAAAGTGATATGGCTCTGCACCCTCATTTAAGCATTTTGGTTGTCGTCTGTACCTTGGTAGTACAGGATATTCTGTTTTGCCTCTGGCTTCTTTAACTGTATTCTCAAAGAATTCATTGAAAGCAATATCTGTCCTCATACCTTGATTTTGTGATGTTTGCAGCTTTCACTGCAGCCTGGATGGTAATTCTCTTTGCCTGAATTGTCTTTGACAGTTCTTCTGCTGCACCAAAAGCTATGTGGGAAAGTTTCCGTCCAAAATATGTACTGAATTTTTCCATCAGTGCCATCTGTTCTCCGGCACAGCATGCATACTCATCATAGCCATGACTCACTACTTCCAGTGTTTCTTGAAGTGCAGACTAGTTCTTGATCACTGAGCCTAAGGCACATGTTCTCACAGTCCACATGGTTTGGCAAAGTGGTTTAAATGAGGGTGCATTAGGTGTTCCCATTTGCATCTGTTCAAACTAATGGTACCTCTTTGGAGAGAATTTGATGAGTTTGGTAATTTCTGTTACCAAGTTCAAAGCATCACATACTGGCTTAGACTTTCTGGTTATGTCTTGCAAACAGAGATTTATGCAGTGGGCAGGCAATGAATTTTGATGGCAGCCTTCTCCTTTTCCAGCACACATGTGGCCAATCCTGTCCTGTGACCTTGCATATTGCTTGCACTAGCATATACCTGGCCACAGCAGTTGTTGATAGGAAGAGATCACCTTATGAGAACATCATTCAAAGCAGTGAATAGTCTATCACTAGTTATCGATGGTACTTCAAAAACTCCCAGTGGTTCTTCAAACATTTCATATTTATCATTCACATATCTTACTGAAATGTTGACCTGCTCTTTACAGTTGATATCCGTAACTTCATCAGCAATTAAACCATACCATTTTGCTTTTTGTATATCAGTAATAACTGATCTTAATACTTGGTTACCCATCAAGGTAATCAGTTCATTAATGATTACAGGGGACATACCTTTTGTCATGTAGCCACTACTTTAGTTCTGGGACTTCTTTGCTGCAGAGCTTTAACAGCTGCATAAGGTTTCCCTCCAATTCTCCGTGACCTCTGATAGACAAACCCTGTCTCAACAGATACTTCAATTTGTGTCAGGAGTGTTTTGCAATGATCTGCCTATGATTTCCTGCTCTGTTCACTTAGAAGCTGATTCACCTACACACTATTTTTGAATGCATTGAATTTTTAACTTTGCTTCCATATGTGCAGAATATTTTTCATGGATCCTAAATCTCTCTGTTGCTTTCTTCCAATTGTCAAAGCCATAATTTGTAAATGCAGACTCTACATTTTTACTGAGTCACAATATTCAACTTTGCTGCAGATTGACAAATATAGCAAAATGCTTTGTTCCTAGAAGTACAGAGAGTTAGCCAGTTATGTTCCTTGTACTAGTTGGCTTGGAATCTCCATCTTCTTGTCTCACTTTTGGATGAAAATGCTCTCTCCATCTTATCAATTGTGACATTGTCTGTTGGCTTATAAGGAGTGAAGTTTTGTTGACAACACATGGCATTGCACTGTATTTCATGATGATCCTCTTGTTAACTGCTGGAGCAAATGTGTACACATTTGTTAACAGAAAAAGAATAGGTCACTGAAGCTTTCAAAGCAGTGTATTGAGGCAAAAAATAGAGCAAATAGGGTGCTAGGATAAATTAAGAGGAATGCTAGCTACAAGAGTAAAGAGGTTAGTTTTAAACTCTACAACTTGTATCTCAGGCCACATTTAGAGTACTGTATACAAGCAGGGTCACCACATTTTAGACATGATATCAGCCAGCTAAAGTCAGTACAAAGGAGGACAACAAAAATAATACTTTTCCTGAAGCACCTTGAATATGAAGAGAGACTGAGGGTACTAAATATGTTCTCATTTGAAAGATGAGTGAGGGGAGATATTGAGCTTTTTAAAATCTGTTCTGGGATGGATAAGTTGGATTTTAGCAAGTTATTTGAGTTGGAAGGTAGTAATAGGACTAGGGGTAACCACTTAAAAATTGGATGTTAGAAAATATTTTTTCTACAATAGAGTGGATAGTCCAACCTTCAATGTCTTCAAATGCCGATTAGTGCGGGACCTCACAGCCCTGTCCAGAAATGGACACACCCATATCTTGAGAACCATTGAGCATAGAGAAATAAGAGTTGCACTGTTGGAATCAGCATCAAAAACTCTCTTAGCAAAATCCCAGACATGATGTTTCCAACCACTGGTTGATCTCACATAGAATGCCCCTTGTGTAAGATCATCTATCAGTCCAGAGGATGTACTTAGGGTAATGTTTCCTTTTCAACTTGCTGATTGTCCAGTTCATTTTGTTTTTCCTTTTGCTTGAAAAACGATGTAATGGTAGCTTTCTGTCTGGAAGGTTTACAGAGCCTTTGCACTTTTTTCTAAGATTGAGAAGGGGACTCATCTTTATTTTTAGTGTGTTCATTAGCAGGATATCTTTTCTTTCTGTTTCTCTGACATTTCCAGTTCTGTCACAAAGAAATATTTATTATTAGAATTTTATTTATTATATTTATTATTAGAATATTTAAATAAATTATTATTGTTAGAATATATTCTAAGTCAGATTTTCCATATAAGGGAAGGCTCAATTCACTGTTAATTTACCAATATTATGCAAGGTTGATACTTATGGCAATTTTTAATTGTGCAAAATACAGGACATCTTTAATTGGTGATCATGAACCTACACCGAGGTTCCAACTGGCTAGCAGTGGACAGGCTCAGCTGACACTTGCACTGTAGGCTACATCAAAACACATGTCCCACCTGAAACACGCATTATCAACAAAACAGCCAGTAAGACCTGGCTACACACTATACCAGTAAACATAACAAAGCAACTGGCAAAACTACACAAAATTGGGTACCAATAATCCATGGGTACCCAACCCATCGGGTCATTTTTTTTTTTCAAGGGGCTATCTGGCGACTGCCCACTTGGGCATAAGTCGCCGTAAACAAACAGCCCAGTTCTAGGCTACTTTAATATAAAAATTTAACAGGAACAACAATAAAAATGGGATAACAATCAGGAAGCAAGCTCCGGCATCGGGGGGAGATCCCCCTACCCCCGGCGCAGGAGCCTGCGACCTACAAAAAACAATAACAAAAACAAAAAAAAACAAGTTAAATACAAGGGAGAAGGCCGGCCTCCCCCCAAAAGTCAACAAGTCCACCAGTCATGGTGCACGCACTTGTCCCGAGTACAAGGGACAGGCGGTAGCGACCCCAACCATCCCGGTACTGGGACAGGTAACATGCGCGAAGATCACCCAGACTGGGACATTCAAAAAGAATGTGCCGAACAGTCTGGGGGATGACGCAGTCGTTGCAATAGGGCGCAGGCGAGCGCTCCATCAAATAGCGATGCGTCACACGAGTGTGTCCGATTCGGAGACGACAGAAAGCAACCTGAAGCCGCGCGGCATGGGGGGATAGGTCCATGGGAAGTCTCGGCGCAATGGCACGCAATTTTAAGTTCCCTTCGAATGTCTCCCATCTTCTTTGCCAAGCAGTCCGAAGAGCTGCCCGTATTCCTGCCATGTAGTCGGTGTGAGGAAGAGCCAAACGCTGGTCCAGTCGCAGAGTCCTCGCGGACTCTTTGGCGCCATCATCGGCACGTTCATTCCCCGCAATTCCTAAATGTCCAGGAACCCAGCAGAAGATAATCTCGACATCTGCCCGGCTCACCAAAACCGTGGCGTCACGGATATCACGAACCAGGGGATGCGGAGATTCCAATGCCCCGAGAGCACTCAGGGCACTTTCTGAGTCGCTATAGATCACAATCTGGTCTCCGAACCGGACACATCGAGTAATCTCCCGTACCGAGTGGTGTATTGCCACCAGCTCGGCCGTGAAGACAGAAGCAGCACCTGGTAGAGCCCTGCTGACTTCAAACAGAAGGGATATGGCGTGGAAGCCGACCCCCTCTTGTGACTTGGAGCCATCCGTATACACTGGCACAGTTCCAGCGTGACACGATGTGTGCTCCAAAAAGGTCGAACGCAATACTCCCGGCGCAGTACAAGCTTTGGGAGCAGAGGCGTGGCGACAAATAGCCAAATGTGGTACCCTCCAGGGTGGCGTGCTGGGAAGAACCAGGGGCGCCAATGGCCCGAGAGCTATATCTAGCTCTCAAAGGAGTTTCCTGGCCCTAAACCCAAAGGACTTAGGGTATGATTGGCGTCTCTCGGCGGCATAGGCACCATCGAGATCAGCTGCAGATGCAGTGAGAGCTGTTGGCGACTGAGGGAGGCGCCGAGCTCGCGTGTACAGGCGAGTGATGCACTGCACGCGGCGCAGAGCGAGTGGCATCTCCCCAGCATCGACCAACAGGCTCTTAATGAGGGAAGTGCAGAAGGCACCGGTCGCAAGGCGAAGGCCAGTGTGGTGGATCAAATCCACCTTCCGCAATAAACGCTCGGCTGCGGATGCATAAAACTCGCATCCGTAGACGAGCTTCGAACGAACAAAGGATCAATAAAAAGTAGGGCAGTAGCCCTATCAGCGCCCCAAGCGCTGAACGTTTAGGAATTGAGAATATCAATGGTGCAGGTGCAAGAGACCCTAAGGCTGCGAATATGAGCCTCCCAGGTGAGGCGTCAGTCAAATGCAAGACCAAGGAAACTGTGCGACTCAACCACATCCAGGCGCACCCCATTAAGAAACAAATCTGGATCCCATGGGGTCAAAAATGAACACGGTTATGAAAGAAGCAAGCTTCCAACTCAACCACAACCGCTAGATACATACACATTGACAAAAACAATAAACATAAAAATATGCATATAAAAAACATCCCTAACTCACCTCCTCCCCGTAACTGTAAAATATAATTTTACCCCATAAGATTAATAACTCCCAAAAACTCCAAGCTGCTATTGAGAAACAGCAGGAAAAGAAGAGAGAAACCCCCAAAAGAAGGGGAAAACAAGAAAAAAGAAAAGAACAAGAGATGAGAATAGCGTGGGAGGAGCAGGGCTCAAACTTTTAAAGAAATTATGGCTCATTTGGAAGGCCTTTAAGGAATTACAAATTTTTAAGGAAATCTAAAGAAATTGCAAATTTTTTAAGATAATTTCATAAAACCAAAGGATATCTTTTCATTCATAAGTGATCAGTAATAACTCACACCAAATTGCAGAATTTCAGATGCAACCTATGGATCTCCCGGAACCAAAAAATGTAACATCCGGCAGGCCTGATTATTGAGTTTGTTTTGAGCTAGTTCTTCCTGGCTCCTTCTATGCTTACAGATTTTCAATGAAGACTACAGATTATAAAGGGGAGGGGGGTTATTTGTCAGGGTGCATTACAGTATAGTAATAGCCTACGCTACCTCTCAATTGAACTGAACTTGGAGAGAAACCCATTACATTATTTATTCCACATTCTTTTATTTTTGTTGCTAAAAATATTTGGTGCTTTATTATTGAATAGATTATGTTCAGAAATAGTACAAAAAAATATTATATTTCAGGGTGATATAAATAAAACAATTTTTAAGGAAATCTGTAGAATTTCCACAGAAAAAAACCCAGCTCTGGGGTGGATGAAGTGGGAAGGAAGGATGCGGTGCCACCTGCGAGGAAAAAGAGAGTAGAAAAAAACAAAAAGAGATGAAAACCCCACCACCAAATACCTTACCCCCCATCCTCTAGAGGAACTATATCGATAATAACACGATACGCCGAGGGCAAGATGACAGAGGAATATCGTTGAAATAACTCAAAACAAGAGGAGTGCAAAAACACGCACTAACCGACGCAGGCAGCGCAAAGAAATTGTTTTTCTTGTGACATCACTAATATGGTTAACTCACAAATATGGCCTAGGGAGAGAGAACAGGGGCTGATGGGGTTTTAAATGGGTGACTTCTTTTTTTGTGTGATTTCTGTCTAGCCAATGACCAAAAATGGGTATTTTACTATGCTCAAAATGCCTATTTCCTTTTCTGGCCTTGCCAAAAAGTGTGGGGGCCAAAACATATGCTGGCCCCGATGCTTCCTACGCCACTGTATCTGGATTCTCTTCTGTAAATACTGAAGTAAAATGATCATTAAGAACCTCTACTATTTCCTCATCAGATTCATTCAAAAACTCTTTGGCCTTCATATCTAATAGGCCCGATTTTATTACTGTTAGATTTGTTATTAATTCTATAATAGCTAAAGAATTTTCTTGGATCTTTATTATTATTTTGAGCTAAATTAATTTCTGCCACCCTTTTGCTCTTCTTAATAATGTTATTTAGCTCACTTCTGGTCAACCTATAATGATTTAAATTATCAAACTACTTTCTCTCTGTAATCTCTGGTATGCCCTTTTCTTCTCAGAAATTTTCCTAGCTATCTCCTGATTCCACCACAATTGCTTCCTACATTTCTTCCTAATAGCTTTCATTGGAATACTGCTCCTGGACTATGAATTCTATATGCCACTTAATCTGATTTAGTAAGTTTCATAATTTATTGTAATTGCCCCTATAAAAATTTGCAATTTTCGTGGAGTTTGTTGATGTTCTACTTTTCACTATTCCCAAGTTAAAATGAACCATCTGATGATCACTATTTCCCGATGTTTCCCTGACAGTCAATTCCTGAACCAAGTGATCATCATTTGAAAGAACCAGATCTAATATATTGGCACCATCTTAGATTTAATCCTTACTACTGATCCAAACCACATTCAGGATATTACTTAATTTCCTCATTCTGGTCATGTCATTGTTAAAGCCTCTTATCTTTTCCAAACTGAGATCTTTTTGGTAAGAGAGATGATGTTTCACCATTTAATTGGGGCAGAATAACTATGATAGAATCCATAGAGCCCTTATATTTAGTGATTGGGATTAGGAATTGATGTACCTCAACATAGATGATGCTACTGATTGCCTGACTTAATCAGCTTATTAATCAACATGTTCCATCTAAAACTTGCAACAAAAAGTCTCAGCCATGGTCAAAGTTTATTCCTAGCTACTTGTTTAAACACTGCTCAAAAACTTGGAATGACTACAAATCCTTCACACAAATCTATGATAGACAATCTTATCTTACTCTCCAAAAGTTATATCACTTTAATGAGATTAATAATAACCTTAGATCAGCAGTCCTTGATGAACCAATTAGATATGAGCAGAATCTTATGCAACTTCATCCTACTAGACATAAATTGTTGCACTCCTATATTAGGAACAGGAACACTTATAGGCCTAGGGTTGGTCCTCTTAGGGTCAATGGCAGCTTAACTGACGACCCCAGTATTATGGCCAATGTATTTGTCGAAGCCTTTGCTTCTGTATTTGTGGTTGAGGCTTCACATAATCCTTTCCCTCACCAAATGTGTTATAGCAGAATATCTTCTGTCTATTTTACATCAACTGATGTTGAATTATATTTGAAATCCCTAGATGTTGACAGTGCCATGGGTCCTGATAATCTTCATCCTCATTTGCTGTGAGAATGTGCTTCAGAGCTTGCTTATCCCTTGTCTGTTCTTTTTAATGTCTATGGACTCTTGGGCTGTCCCTCATGTGTCACCTATTTATAAAAAAGGATCTTGTGGAAACCCCTTAAACTATAGACCCATTAGCCTAAACCCGGTTCATTGTAAAATAATGGCGTATATCATCTGTAAACTGTTATTCAGTTTTATTGATGATCATCTAGTGTTTGATGAGTCTCAATTTGGTTTTCGACCTAATGGTTCAGTTACTGACCAGCATTTATTGACCTATGAGTATGTAACTTATTGGTATGATCAGGGGCATGTGGTTGATTTAATTTTGTCAAGGTTCTCATTGGGATATCAGGCAATCTTTTGCGATGGATCACCCACTCATCATTATGCTTGCAGAGTATTATTGATTTATTATCTTTTACTGCTTCTTGGGGACTGAGATTCTACACTGAAAAATGTGCCCATCTCTGCTTTGACAGACAAATTCACACTAATGTAGAAAATCAGGTTCCACTTTATCATCTTAATGGTACCCCCATTAGTCGTTGCTCCTCACACAAGGACCTAGGTGTCATTGTTGACACTAGGTTGAGGTTTCACCAAAATATCAGAGCTACAGTGGCTAAGGCTGGTGGTGTGGCCACCAACTTACTGAAATCCATAGTTTGTTGACCAGCTAACTTTATGCCTTCCTTATATAATATCTGATGTTCCTCCTCTTTTAGACTTTGCTTCTCCAGTTTGGAATCTTTGGTTTTCTTGGTGTTACAAACTTGCTAGAATCTGTTCAACATAAATGGACTAAGCAGATACATGGACTTGCTGACATCTCTTATGGCGATAGACTGGCTAGATTAAATCTATACTCCATAAAAGGCAGGTTGGTGAGGCAGAATCTCACTTATTTCTACCAGATCTTTCTGGTTGACACTAGGGGACATAGGTTCAAGATACAAGTTGAACATACTCAATTAGAAGCTTGTAGACATTATTTTTCTTGCAGTGTGATTAATGGATGGAATTCCCTGCTTCATGAAGTTGTGGATTCACCCAGTCTTCCTATTTTTAAGTCCAGACTTCAGTGCTTCCTTGGCGAGGAATTATTCTCCTTTTGAATGAGTCATTTTTGTTTTGGACTCTTTTTGATA
The DNA here is from genome assembly GCA_963969495.1 of Ceratothoa steindachneri. Classification (NCBI taxonomy): domain Eukaryota; kingdom Metazoa; phylum Arthropoda; class Malacostraca; order Isopoda; family Cymothoidae; genus Ceratothoa; species Ceratothoa steindachneri. The sequence goes on along the minus strand of CAXAKS010000153.1, from coordinate 3,660 downwards.
ATTAGAAAAATGTTCTTCTTGATAGATACATAAAACCAGTCACATTGTAATTTTGTAGTTAAATTCCTGTACCGTCTGACTCAAGTATATCTGGTCCTGGCTGGACACCAATTGGTGAGCCCTACCAGGTAAGAAACCCCTTGTTGGTTTATTAACAAATTGAGTCAAAAAATTATCCTCAAAGGATTCTATAAACTTACTTGTTCCAACCTTCCTATCATATTTTCCCAGTCCACAGAATTTAAATTAAAGTCACCAAAAATAACTGTATCTACTTCACATCCTTTACTTATTTCCCTGATCATTAACTCATCAATACAATCAGACTGTTCAGGTAGTCTGTAAAAGGCTCCCAAGTGTATTATCCTAATTTTACTGACCCTAATATCTATCCACAGTGACTACACTTCTTATTGGTTTATAGAATTATTTAGATTTGAAGAAATGCTATTTCTGATTTAAATAATCAACCCACCACCAATCCTCTCTCTCCTTTGACTAAATGAGGTAAATATGCTAAAAATGACTGGCATGCTGAGGAACATGGCAACTCAAACAAGCAAATAAGTTTAAAATGATAAGAGAACTGTGGAAAGGGATAGCAGTCCCAAGAACCCTGTATGGGTATGACAAAGACAGAATTAGAGAATGGAAAAGATCCAAAACAAAGGCACTGAGAGGAGAAATGGGCTGGAGTAGGTGAGGAGAGGGTGGCAAGGATGAGGGCAAACTATAAGTTGAGACTGCAAGGGATGGGAATAGAGATGTGGGCAGGTTATGTGTATGCTGCCTATGATAGGACTGAGTGGCACAAAGAGGTAATGAGAGTGGATACGAAATATGAATTAGAAGCAATCTATATAGAGGACAGAGCAAAAAGGAAAGCTGAAACAAAAAATATTAGATTCGGGAGAAAGGCTCTGGAGAAGAGGAATAAATGGAAAGACAAGTCTGAATGTATAGGCAAAGGCAAAAAGGAGCCTTGCATTGAGAATATGTATGATGGGAGTTTTGCAAGCCAGCTACTATTCAAGGCATGGACTGGATCTTTGGAGGTGAAAGGGAGGACACACAGATAGAATGGAGGAGAAGACAGATGCGAATGGTGCCTATTAGGGCAGAGAGAATCTATAGAACATTTGATTGTAGAATGTGTGGGCCACAGACTCGAGAGGGAGAAATTGAAAGAAGAATTGGTGATAGAGCTGGAAAGAGAAAAGTGGGAGGAGGTGGAGAGAAGGGAGGATTATGGACTGAGTGTAGTGCTAGGATGAGTGTGGAAAAAAAAGATATAGAGAATAAGAATAGTAAGAGCAACAAAGAAATTTTTGCAGTGTGTGTGGAAGAAGAGAAATGAACAAGGCTAATCAATTATTTCTCTTTTCCACAGAAAATAAATGCCATATCCCGATACAAAGGGTGGCTCAACAACCTGAACCTGACCTGAGCCCTAGTCCTATTACTACCTTTCAACTCAAATAACTTGCTAAAAAGCTCAATTATATCTCACCCCATACATCTTCTCTCAAATGAGAACATATTTAGTATCCTCAGTCTATCTTGATATTCAAGGTGCTTGAGGGAAGGTATTATTTTTGTTGCCCTCCTTTGTACTGACTCTAGCAGGTTGATGTCATGTCTAATATGTGGTGGGAAGATACAGCAGCGACTGGTAAGGGATTGAAGACCCTCATTAAGGTGAAGATCCTGGTAAACCTGAAGATTATCAGCACAGCCAAAAAAGTGGGGGGGGGTTTCAGATTATATACTAGGTGGCTGTGCCCCAAGAACCCCCCCCCCCCAATTGATCGAAAGGTAAACCTGAAGATCAGCGGCGTACCCCCCAAAAGTGAATTTTTTTCAGCCAAAACGACACTAAGTTGCATTTATGTTTCATTCCATTTGGTTAAATGAAAACGTTAGAACATTATTCTATAAACAATTATGATTATATACTGGGGTATGTACTCCCCAGACCTCCAATTGATTGAAACTCAAGATCATCATAGGGGGTCCCCCCACAGTGACAACTCCTCCATGAGCAGTCCCCTTGAATTTACTCAAAAATGGTGAAATATATTTCTTCTCTATGTATAAAAAGGTACACAACTCAGTCACTATTTTTCCCTGCTTGATTTGTTTTTGTACTACTTAATAGTTGACTGGCGTACCTTCAGTCTCATGCTGCCCTTGTATACCTTTTAGTACCTCCTTCTACAGGCTTCTAAAATGTGCTGGAGTAGGGTGGACACCCAGGTATATATATATATATATTTTGTATATATTAATATTGTTTGTATATATCTATAGCTGCAAGATTTATTTCTTGACAAGCCTTGATTGGTGATACCCTTGTTTCTGGACGCAATCCTCTGGATGTAGTTTTCTTGGGAGTTTGGGTGCCTTAAAAAAGAGGCTGTTTGACTCGGATGGCCTATGATGGGCCCTTGTGGCTTTTTTCATGTTATATTATATTGTGGGGGGACTTTGATTTTGTCTTCCACTGACGATGGTGCTTTTTGTGGCTGAGTTTTGATGGATGTGGATGACCTTTGATAGGCCCTTGTGGCTTTTGTCATCTGTGAAATTATGTTATGTTATGAAATATTTTGTGGTTGCGCTGCCGATCTTCAGGTTTACCGATTGAAACTCAGTATTATCGTAGGGGGGTCCCCCCACAGTGATGTCTTCCCCATGAGCAGTCCCCTTGAATTTACTCAAAAAAGGTGAAACATATTGTAACAGGGATGAAATATTTTGTGTCCCATCAGTGGTACCGTCAATCTTCAAGTTTACCAAGATCTTTTCCTATCATACTTTCTAGATGCATATGACACAATCTGATGGATGGTTTGCGTGAGGGATTTGATGGATGCGGATTAACTTTGATAGGCCTTTGCAGGTTTTGTGATGAGTGAAATCGCTATGTTTATGTTAAGGTAGTTAAGAAGAGTATTTCTGTGCATCTAGAAAGAGGTAGTTTAATAAATGATGCTCAGCATGGGTTTAGAAGTGGTACATCATGTTTAACAAACTGTTGTTGTTCCTCTTGATTTGTGGAGGGTTCACTTCTCTTGCATGGATTATCTCTTCCCACCAAATCAGTAACTTCTAATTTTTTTTTCTGTCTTGGACTTTAAGAAGTAGATTTGGTTTGTTTTGTACAGATTTGGATTTTTAAAACAGAGCAGTGTTAATACTACAGTTTTCTTAATAGAGAGAGGATACACTACACAGTTTGCTGCACTGTATAATCTTATTAATTGAAATTAATTATGGATCTATATTTGTAATTAGAAGATCAATTATTATTGATTTGAGCTTTCAATGCCCATTCTTATTGATTTGGTTTTAAATGGATTTGGCTTTTAGAGGATGAGTACCTGCGTAAATAATATTTAAGCAGGATCATAAAGTAATTTTAGGCTGTACCTGCTTTCAAATGCTAGTTAAAAGTGATGGCTATAGTTAGTAAATTAAAGACCAACACCAATCTTCACCCATGGGGCTCCTCTCCATAGGCTTCAGAAAAGAAGTGGAACCTTGTTAGTATCTTTAATATTTGGGCTCAAGTGTTGTTCTTTGCTAAATTTAGGTAATGGTAATAATTTATATAGGTAGTTATAGACAGCTTAAATTAATTGTTCAGTGTAGTTATAG
>CAXAKS010000152.1:45000-148974 GCA_963969495.1 Ceratothoa steindachneri | reverse complement strand
AGAGAGAGGAGAGAAGAGAGGAGAGAAGAGAGAGAGAGAGTAACAAGGAGTAACAAGGAAAGTAAGTACCCTAGGAGACCTTACGGTCCATTCAAAGAGGGTACCTTTGGACTAGCAATTGAGCGGGCACATGGCTGCTCAATTGTTTTGCGTCCATAAACGGCCACTTTTCAAGACTTTGTCTAGTCTTGACTTGAACTGGTCAACAGATTCACTGTTGACAACTTCCACTGGAAGTGCGTTCCACTTACCGCAGATACTGTAGGTAAAAAAGTTTCCACACAGATTGCGGTTGTAACGCTTCAGTTCAAGTTTGAAGCCGTGATTGCGCGTTCTGTTCTCACTCAGTGTGAAAATATCCCGGTAGTCAACATTGTCGAACCCTCGAAGTATTTTGAAGACTTCGATGAGCTGACCACGCAGTCTACGGGTTTCCAGTGAGAACAGATCTAACTCCCTTAGTCTATCCTCATAACTTTTATGTCGGATAGAGGGAATCAGCTTGGTTGCCCTGGCTTGTACGCGTTCCAATCTCGCGATGTCCTTTCGCAATGAAGGACTCCAAAATTGTACGGCATACTCCAGGTGCGGTCGGACAAGTGAGTTGTACAGGCACAGTACAATCTCCTGGTTCCGATAACCAAACTGGCGCTTAATATAGCCTAGCATCCTTTGGGCCTTTTTCTCCGCCTCAATGCACTGTTTCGAGAACTTGAGGTCACTAGTGATTGTTACACCCAAGTCCTTCTCAGTGTCGGTGGATTCAATAGCAGTGCCCTTAAGGATATACTGAGATTGGGGGTTTCTGTGGCCGATATGCATCACTTTGCATTTTCCCACGTTAAAAGGCATTTGCCACGTGTCCGACCACTCCCCAATCTTCCCAAGATCTTCCTGCAGGCGGGCAGTATTTCCATCCTTTGCAACGTTCATACCAAGCTTGGTATCGTCGGCAAATTTGGAAATCTTGGCAACCATGTCACCGTCCATGTCGTTGACGTAGATGATGAATAGTAGTGGTCCCAGGACAGAACCTTGAGGCACCCCGCTAGTAACGGGCACCCACTCAGAAGACTGTCCATTTACCACCACCCGTTGCCGTCTGCCACTTAGCCAGTTCTCGATCCAGCCGGCTACCTTTCGTCTATGCCAAGCGCTCGCACTTTCCGGAGAAGGCGGCGGTGTGGTACCTTATCAAAGGCTTTCTGAAAGTCTAGGTAGACCACATCCACCGCCTTGTCCCGATCGTGCTCACTGAAAACGAAGTGGAAGAATTCCACAAGGTTCGTCAGGCATGACCGTTGCCTTCGGAAGCCGTGCTGGGAACTCCTCAGTAGCAGGTTTGACTCTAAATACGACGTCACTTTGTCCACCATGATGCTTTCCATGAGTTTACCGACTATCGAAGTCAGACTGATAGGTCGGTAGTTCGACGGTTGGTTACGGTCTCCTTTCTTGAAGATAGGAGTCACCTCCGCCTCACGCCAGTCTCTAGGAACGCATCCGGTCCGGATTGACATGTTAAAGATAGCGCACAGATGTCGTGATACTTCATCGCACACTTCCTTCAACACTTTAGGTAGAAACCCGTCCGGTCCAGGGGACTTATTCGTCTTTAGGTCAGCGATCTTTTTCTTTATTTCTCCTTCGGTGAAGTCCATTGCCTCCAGCTTTTCCCCCGAGTAGGAATCCGTCGGCTGGGGAATAGGACCACACTCTTCAGTAAACACTGAAGAGAAGTAGTCGTTGAGGAGGTTAGCATTTTCTGCATCTGAATGCTTTAATGTCCCCTCCTCATTCCTCAAAGGGCCAATCGTTCGACGGATTGGTTTACGGCTGTTCACATATCCAAAAAACTCCTTGGGATTCCCTTTACAGAGTCTCGCCACTCGGAGTTCCTCAGACCGCTTAGCCGCCCTTATGCTGGACTTCACTCTCCTGGCTAGCCTCCGGTATTCGTCAAAGTCACCCGAGATCTTCGATTGCCGGTACACATTTCTCTTCTCCCTAAGCAGTTGGCCGATTTCTCGATTAAACCACTTAGGTTGAACAGAAGACAGACGGGGGCATTTCAGAGGGATGAAACGCGATTGAAGACTCATGAATGTGGTTTTGAAACTATTCCACGAGTCTTCAACGGCATCGCACACTTCTAGCCTCACGTCAGTCAGTCCAGCTCGAAGGCTTGCAAAGTCTGCTCTTCTCAAGTCAAGTTTCTTTAATTGACTGGCAACAGACCTTACCTTCGGGATCTTGACGCTAAATCTAACTAGCTGGTGATCACTGCCACCGAGCTCTTCGCCTACAGAGATATCCTCAACGATATCATCCTCAGAGGTGAAGACCAAGTCGAGGATATTGTCTCCTCTCGTCGGTTCTCTGACCCATTGAGTGAGGAACTCGTTGTTGGCGAACTCCAGGAGTAGCGCGCTCTCGCCACAGGCTGCTCTGGTTTCCCAGTCAACTTGTCTGTTGAAATCGCCCATAACGATGCACACTCTGCCTTGAACCAGCTCACCCAGCAGCTGGTACAGTTCCCTGTCCTTCTCAACAGGTTGGGAAGGGGGTCTGTAAAGCAGCAGGGTCCTGTATTTGGCAGGACCGATCTCTAGGTCAACGCCTAGGAGCTCGTGGTCGGATATAACGTTGGAGTTCGTAGATTTGATTGTATCCTTGACATACAACATTACACCGCCACCCTCTCTGTCTGGCCTATCTTTGTGGAAGAGTTGGTAGCCAGGAACCGTGAATTCGCCTTCAAAGTCTCGGTTTGACGTTTTTATCCACGATTCTGTTATGGCTACCATTTCGGGTTCTTCCGTCGCTACGAGGCCACGGAGCTCAGGAAATTTGTTCCTGATTGACCTCGCATTGAACAGAAGAACCTTCAGGGAGTCCCCTAATGTAGGACCCCCTATACTCTTCCGTTTCCCGGCTTCTTGTTTGTCGTGGTGGCACCATTTTTAACAACCTCCGAGAAGGTTGTTTGGGGAGTGACTCGGGCGTACTGGCGTACGTCCGCCTTCCCAATGGGCCGGACACTCCTTTGGGTGCGCTCCACGACATCCTGGATGAGGTTGGCTAGGAACGCCTTGCCCTTAAAGGAGAGGTGCACCCCGTCCCTTTGGTAGAGGTCTTTTCTACCATAGAATACGGCGTACGGGTCCACAAAAAAGACACCCTCAGCCGTACAGAGGTCTGCAAGGCGCCTGTTTAGCGACATGTTCCTCAAGCGGGCAGTCCGGCTTGGACCCCACCTCGGGAGCATCCCCACCACGACGCGTCTGCGGGTTTTCAGTCCACAGTCGTCGACAGCGCCCATAACTGTCCTCATAATTTCACCTGTAGGGCCTACCCTACCTCCTCTGAGGTAGAGGTCGTTGCCACTTACCATAAGGGCAACGACTGAAGTCTCTGAAATCTGAGACTTCTCGGCCTCAGCTCTTACCTGCATATTCCCACAACCTGGGATGCAGCTCACCTTAACGCTTGTGCGAAGGCGGGCCGCTAGCAGGGGCTTCAGACCCCGTGCTTGAGAATCACCAATAAGGGTGACTCTTGCACATTTGACTGCGGACGACTTAGTCTTTCCTTTCGGAGGCGACTTGCCGCTTTCCTCTTGTATCTCTATTTTTTTTTTCTTCTTCTTCTTATTCTTCCTCTTATTCTTCTTCTTGACTTCCTTTGCTATCTCTTCGTTTGTTTCCCGTTTCTCTTCTTCTGCTTCTACTTTCTCTTCTTCTGTTTCCAGTTTCTTTTCTTCTCTTTCTACTTTCTCTTCTTCCCCTTTTACTTTCTCTTCTTCTCTTTCTACTTTCTCTTCTTCTATTTCTACTTTCTCTTCTTCTATTTCTACTTTCTCTTCTTCTATTTCTACTTTCTCTTCTTTCTTCTTTCTTTTCTTCTTTTTGGCTCGTTGAGGAAGCCCTTCAGCAGAAGAAATCGGCTGTTGGACGTCCGGAGCCTTCTCGCCTGAGCATCTGCATCTCTCTGTTTTTAAGAGTTGAACTTCCCTTTTAAGGAGGGAGTTCTCCTCTCTCAGTTGAGCGATGCTCTCGCCCAGGCGCTTCTCGAGTTCGCAAAAGGCACAGACACTGACGCCATCTGTGAGTTCCTTGCAACTCCTTCCCCCGAAGTCTTCACTCCATCTATAGACTTTGCATATTTTGCAGGTTAGCTTTCGAAACGGAGGACCATTCTTCTTCGCCATCTTACAAAAATCTCGGACCATACGCATTAAAAAAGGGGTTTTTGGTTGTGATTTTCTCTCGCACTAATCTCATCCGCCTATTTCCAGGAGGTTTTCGGTCGTTCGGCGAACAGAAACCCTTTGATCAAGCACACCAACCCTAAGGTCTCCCCTGGGCCGGACGTCCCCAATCGTGCCGCAGCTCCCAACTGAGCAGCACGAGAGCCCCAGTGAACTGGTTCTCTGATTTTTCGACAGGGGTGCTTGAGGTGTAACTGTCTTCCTACTAAGCCCTACTAATCAACTAAAAACGGCCAGACTTGAGGCAAATAGTAAAGCTAAGTGCCCACGACTTCATCCGAGATCTTTAGCTGATCTGGCAACCAGCAAGGCACAAAAGCTCTCTCTCCAAAGATCAGTTGAGCCTTTATTCACCAAGTAGCGGTCACAGGGAGCTGGTCAGGCAATTACACGTTAGGAGAAAGCTTTTAAGGGGTACCTAGCATTTCTCCATTAATCGTACCCCAAACGCCTAAGATCCCTTCAATCTCAGTCTCTTGTAACCTATGAGTGCTCCAAGGCGTTATTTAAAGAGGTTCCAAAGCCTCTCTTCTCACGCGGCATAAGGGAGCTGGTGAGGCCCTTATTAATAAACAACTTATGTGTAATAGAGATGAAGGGTTTTTTTTTGTTATTGGGTTTTTGTTTTGATTTTTTGACAGTTGAAGAGAGTTGGTGAAACTTAGTACTAACAGAATCGAATGGGTTGGTAGGGGGATGCAAGGAGACGCATCAAAGAAGTGGTAGAGAAGTTTGACAACCCTTAGTCTGGATCCTACTACAGCTACCTTACTGGCATGGGTGACCCTACCGGACTAAAAGTCCCCCAGCTTAGCTAGCTTAACTCAGGCAGATCACGCAAGCTCTCTCACCGACGACAAGGTGGCTGTGTTGAGAGAGAGAGAGAGAGAGAGAGAGAGAGAGAGAGAGAGAGAGAGAGAGAGAGAGAGAGAGAGAGAGAGAGAGAGAGAGAGAGAGAGTAACAAGGAGTAACAAGGAAAGTAAGTACCCTAGGAGACCTTACGGTCCATTCAAAGAGGGTACCTTTGGACTAGCAATTGAGCGGGCACATGGCTGCTCAATTGTTTTGCGTCCATAAACGGCCACTTTTCAAGACTTTGTCTAGTCTTGACTTGAACTGGTCAACAGATTCACTGTTGACAACTTCCACTGGAAGTGCGTTCCACTTACCGCAGATACTGTAGGTGAAAAAGTTTCCACACAGATTGCGGTTGTAACGCTTCAGTTCAAGTTTGAAGCCGTGATTGCGCGTTCTGTTCTCACTCAGTGTGAAAATATCCCGGTAGTCAACATTGTCGAACCCTCGAAGTATTTTGAAGACTTCGATGAGTTGACCACGCAGTCTACGGGTTTCCAGTGCGAACAGATCTAACTCCCTTAGTCTATCCTCATAACTTTTATGTCGGATAGAGGGAATCAGCTTGGTTGCCCTGGCTTGTACGCGTTCCAATCTCGCGATGTCCTTTCGCAATGAAGGACTCCAAAATTGTACGGCATACTCCAGGTGCGGTCGGACAAGTGAGTTGTACCGGCACAGTACAATCTCCTGGTTCCGATAACCAAACTGGCGCTTAATATAGCCTAGCATCCTTTGGGCCTTTTTCTCCGCCTCAATGCACTGTTTCGATAACTTGAGGTCACTAGTGATTGTTACACCCAAGTCCTTCTCAGTGTCGGTGGATTCAATAGCAGTGCCCTTAAGGATATACTGAGATTGGGGGTTTCTGTGGCCGATATGCATCACTTTGCATTTTCCCACGTTAAAAGGCATTTGCCACGTGTCCGACCACTCCCCAATCTTCCCAAGATCTTCCTGCAGGCGGGCAGTATTTCCATCCTTTGCAACGTTCATACCAAGCTTGGTATCGTCGGCAAATTTGGAAATCTTGGCAACCATGTCACCGTCCATGTCGTTGACGTAGATGATAAATAGTAGTGGTCCCAGGACAGAACCTTGAGGCACCCCGCTAGTAACGGGCACCCACTCAGAAGACTGTCCATTTACCACCACCCGTTGCCGTCTGCCACTTAGCCAGTTCTCGATCCAGCCGGCTACCTTTCCGTCTATGCCAAGCGCTCGCACTTTCCGGAGAAGGCGGCGGTGTGGTACCTTATCAAAGGCTTTCTGAAAGTCTAGGTAGACCACATCCACCGCCTTGTCCCGATCGTGCTCACTGAAAACGAAGTGGAAGAATTCCACAAGGTTCGTCAGGCATGACCGTTGCCTTCGGAAGCCGTGCTGGGAACTCCTCAGTAGCAGGTTTGACTCTAAATACGACGTCACTTTGTCCACCATGATGCTTTCCATGAGTTTACCGACTATCGAAGTCAGACTGATAGGTCGGTAGTTCGACGGTTGGTTACGGTCTCCTTTCTTGAAGATAGGAGTCACCTCCGCCTCACGCCAGTCTCTAGGAACGCATCCGGTCCGGATTGACATGTTAAAGATAGCGCACAGATGTCGTGATACTTCATCGCACACTTCCTTCAACACTTTAGGTAGAAACCCGTCCGGTCCAGGGGACTTATTCGTCTTTAGGTCAGCGATCTTTTTCTTTATTTCTCCTTCGGTGAAGTCCATTGCCTCCAGCTTTTCCCCCGAGTAGGAATCCGTGGGCTGGGGAATGGGACCACACTCTTCAGTAAACACTGAAGAGAAGTAGTCGTTGAGGAGGTTAGCATTTTCTGCATCTGAATGCTTTAATGTCCCCTCCTCATTCCTCAAAGGGCCAATCGTTCGACGGATTGGTTTACGGCTGTTCACATATCCAAAAAACTCCTTGGGATTCTCTTTACAGAGTCTCGCCACTCGGAGTTCCTCAGACCGCTTAGCCGCCCTTATGCTGGACTTCACTCTCCTGGCTAGCCTCCGGTATTCGTCAAAGTCACCCGAGATCTTCGATTGCCGGTACACATTTCTCTTCTCCCTAAGCAGTTGGCCGATTTCTCGATTAAACCACTTAGGTTGAACAGAAGACAGACGGGGGCATTTCAGAGGGATGAAACGCGATTGAAGACTCATGAATGTGGTTTTGAAACTATTCCACGAGTCTTCAACGGCATCGCACACTTCTAGCCTCGCGTCAGTCAGTCCAGCTCGAAGGCTTGCAAAGTCTGCTCTTCTCAAGTCAAGTTTCTTTAATTGACTGGCAACAGACCTTACCTTCGGGATCTTGACGCTAAATCTAACTAGCTGGTGATCACTGCCACCGAGCTCTTCGCCTACAGAGATATCCTCAATGATATCATCCTCAGAGGTGAAGACCAAGTCGAGGATATTGTCTCCTCTCGTCGGTTCTCTGACCCATTGAGTGAGGAACTCGTTGTTGGCGAACTCCAGGAGTAGCGCGCTCTCGCCACAGGCTGCTCTGGTTTCCCAGTCAACTTGGCTGTTAAAATCGCCCATAACGATGCACACTCTGCCTTGAACCAGCTCACCCAGCAGCTGGTACAGTTCCCAGTCCTTCTCAACAGGTTGGGAAGGGGGTCTGTAAAGCAGCAGGGTCCTGTATTTGGCAGGACCGATCTCTAGGTCAACGCCTAGGAGCTCGTGGTCGGATATAACGTTGGAGTTCGTAGATTTGATTGTATCCTTGACATACAACATTACACCGCCACCCTCTCTGTCTGGCCTATCTTTGTGGAAGAGTTGGTAGCCAGGAACCGTGAATTCGCATTCAAAGTCTCGGTTTGACGTTTTTATCCACGATTCTGTTATGGCTACCATTTCGGGTTCTTCCGTCGCTACGAGGCCACGGAGCTCAGGAAACTTGTTCCTGATTGACCTAGCATTGAACAGAAGAACCTTCAGGGAGTCCCCTAATGTAGGACCCCCTATACTCTTCCGTTTCCCGGCTTCTTGTTTGTCGTGGTGGCACCATTTTTAACAACCTCCGAGAAGGTTGTTTGGGAAGTGACTCGGGCGTACTGGCGTACGTCCGCCTTCCCAATGGGCCGGACACTCCTTTGGGTGCGCTCCACGACATCCTGGATGAGGTTGGCTAGGAATGCCTTGCCCTTAAAGGAGAGGTGCACCCCGTCCCTTTGGTAGAGGTCTTTTCTACCATAGAACACGGCGTACGGGTCGACAAAAAAGACACCCTCAGCAGTACAGAGGTCTGCAAGGCGCCTGTTTAGCGACATGTTCCTCAAGTGGGCAGTCCGGCTTGGACCCCACCTCGGGAGCATCCCCACCACGACGCGTCTGCGGGTTTTCAGTCCACAGTCGTCGACAGCGCCCATAACTGTCCTCATAATTTCACCTGTAGGGCCTACCCTACCTCCTCTGAGGTAGAGGTCGTTGCCACTTACCATAAGGGCAACGACTGAAGTCTCTGAAATCTGAGACTTCTCGGCCTCAGCTCTTACCTGCTTATTCCCACAACCTGGGATGCAGCTCACCTTAACGCTTGTGCGAAGGCGGGCCGCTAGCAGGGGCTTCAGACCCCGCGCTTGAGAATCACCAATAAGGGTTACTCTTGCACATTTGACGGCGGACTTAGTCTTTCCTTTCGGAGGCGACTTGCCGCTTTCCTCTTGTATCTCTATTTTTTTTTCTTCTTCTTCTTATTCTTCCTCTTGTTCTTCTTCTTGACTTCCTTTGCTATCTCTTCGTTTGTTTCCCGTTTCTCTTCTTCTGCTTCTACTTTCTCTTCTTCTGTTTCCAGTTTCTTTTCTTTTCTTTCTACTTTCTCTTCTTCTCCTTTTACTTTCTCTTCTTCTCTTTCTACTTTCTCTTCTTCTATTTCTACTTTCTCTTCTTTCTTCTTTCTTTTCTTCTTTTTGGCTCGTTGAGGAAGCCCTTCAGCAGAAGAAATCGGCTGTTGGACGTCCGGAGCCTTCTCGCCTGAGCATCTGCATCTCTCTGTTTTTAAGAGTTGAACTTCCCTTTTAAGGAGGGAGTTCTCCTCTCTCAGTTGAGCGATGCTCTCGCCCAGGCGCTTCTCGAGTTCGCAGAAGTCACAGACACTGACGCCATCTGTGAGTTCCTTGCAACTCCTTCCCCCGAAGTCTTCACTCCATCTATAGACTTTGCATATTTTGCAGGTTAGCTTACGAAACGGAGGACCATTCTTCTTCGCCATGTTACAAAAATCTCGGACCATACGCATTAAAAAAGGGGTTTTTGGTTGTGATTTTCTCTCGCACTAATCTCATCCGCCTATTTCCAGGAGGTTTTCGGTCGTTCGGCGAACAGAAACCCTTTGATCAAGCACACCAACCCTAAGGTCCTCCCTGGGCCGGACGTCCCCAATCGTGCCGCAGCTCCCAACTGAGCAGCACGAGAGCCCCAGTGAACTGGTTCTCTGATTTTTCGACAGGGGTGCTTGAGGTGTAACTGTCTTCCTACTAAGCCCTACTAATCAACTAAAAACGGCCAGACTTGAGGCAAATAGTAAAGCTAAGTGCCCACGACTTCATCCGAGATCTTTAGCTGATCTGGCAACCAGCAAGGCACAAAAGCTCTCTCTCCAAAGATCAGTTGAGCCTTTATTCACCAAGTAGCGGTCACAGGGAGCTGGTCAGGCAATTACACGTTAGGAGAAAGCTTTTAAGGGGTACCTAGCATTTCTCCATTAATCGTACCCCAAACGCCTAAGATCCCTTCAATCTCAGTCTCTTGTAACCTATGAGTGCTCCAAGGCGTTATTTAAAGAGGTTCCAAAGCCTCTCTTCTCACGCGGCATAAGGGAGCTGGTGAGGCCCTTATTAATAAACAACTTATGTGTAATAGAGATGAAGGTTTTTTTTTTTGTTATTGGGTTTTTGTTTTGATTTTTTGACAGTTGAAGAGAGTTGGTGAAACTTAGTACTAACAGAATCGAATGGGTTGGTAGGGGGATGCAAGGAGACGCATCAAAGAAGTGGTAGAGAAGTTTGACAACCCTTAGTCTGGATCCTACTACAGCTACCTTACTGGCATGGGTGACCCTACCGGACTAAAAGTCCTCCAGCTTAGCTAGCTTAACTCAGGCAGATCACGCAAGCTCTCTCACCGACGACAAGGTGGCTGTGTTGAGAGAGAGAGAGAGAGAGAGAGAGAGAGAGAGAGAGAGAGAGAGAGAGAGAGAGAGAGAGAGAGAGAGAGAGAGAGTGTGTGTGTAACAACAAGGAGTAACAACAAGGAAAAAAGGTACCCTAGGAGGCCTTACGGTCCATTCAAAGAGGGTACCATTGGACTTGCAATCGAGCGGGCACATGGCTGCTCAATTGTTTTGCGTCCCTAAACGGCCACTTTTCAAGACTTTGTCTAGTCTTGACTTGAACTGGTCAACAGATTCACTGTTGACAACTTCCACTGAAAGTGCGATCCACTTACTGCAGATACTGTAGGTGAAAAAATTTCCACACAGATTGCGGTTGTAACGCTTCAGTTCAAGTTTGAAGCCGTGATTGCGCGTTCTGTTCTCACTCAGTGTGAAAATATCCCGGTAGTCAACATTGTCGAACCCTCGAAGTATTTTGAAAACTTCGATGAGCTGACCACGCAGTCTACGGGTTTCCAGCGAGAACAGATCTAATTCCCTTAGTCTATCCTCATAACTTTTATGTCGGATAGAGGGAATCAGCTTGGTTGCCCTGGCTTGTACGCGTTCAAATCTCGCGATGTCCTTTCGCAATGAAGGACTCCAAAATTGTACGGCATACTCCAGGTGCGGTCGGACAAGTGAGTTGTACAGGCACAGTACAATTTCCTGGTTCCGATAACCAAACTGGCGCTTAATATAGCCTAGCATCCTTTGGGCCTTTTTCTCCGCCTCAATGCACTGTTTCGAGAACTTGAGGTCACTAGTGATTGTTACACCCAAGTCCTTCTCAGTGTCACTCGATTCAAGAGCAGTGCCCTTAAGGATATACTGAGATTGGGGGTTTCTGTGGCCGATATGCATCACTTTGCATTTCCCCACGTTAAAAGGCATTTGCCACGTGTCCGACCACTCCCCAATCTTCCCAAGATCTTCCTACAGGCGGGCAGTATTTCCATCCTTTGCAACGTTCATACCAAGCTTGGTATCGTCGGCAAATTTGGAAATCTTGGCAACCATGTCACCGTCCATGCCGTTGACGTAGATGATGAATAGTAGTGGTCCCAGGACAGAACCTTGAGGCACCCCGCTAGTAACGGGCACCCACTCAGAAGACTGTCCATTTACCACCACCCGTTGCCGTCTGCCACTTAGCCAGTTCTCGATCCAGCCGGCTACCTTTCCGTCTATGCCAAGCGCTCGCACTTTCCGGAGACGGCGGCGGTGTGGTACCTTATCAAAGGCTTTCTGAAAGTCTAGGTAGACCACATCCACCGCCTTGTCCCGATCGTGCTCGCTGAAAACGAAGTGGAAGAATTCTACAAGGTTCGTCAGGCATGACCGTTGCCTTCGGAAGCCGTGCTGGGAACTCCTCAGTAGCAGGTTTGACTCTGAATACGACGTCACTTTGTCCACCATGATGCTTTCCATGAGTTTACCGACTATCGAAGTCAGACTGATAGGTCGGTAGTTCGACGGTTGGTTACGGTCTCCTTTCTTGAAGATCGGAGTCACCTCCGCCTCACGCCAGTCTCTAGGAACGCATTTGGTCCGGATTGACATGTTAAAGATAGCGCACAGATGTCGTGATACTTCATCGCACACTTCTTTCAACACTTTAGGTAGAAACCCGTCCGGTCCAGGGGACTTATTCGTCTTTAGGTCAGCGATCTTTTTCTTTATTTCTCCTTCGGTGAAGTCCATTGCCTCCAGCTTTTCCCCCGAGAGAGAGAAAGAGAGAGAGAGAGAGAGAGAGAGAGAGAGAGAGAGAGAGTGTGTGTTTGTGTGTATGTGTGTGTTTCAAGAAGGGTTGTTAACCATGACTTAAATCGAGATTGGTACGTCCGATCTCCCAAGCGTCTTAAAATCAAATCCATGAGGATCATTCACTTTGCTTGGTAATTCGGAATCAGGTCTTTAAATATTGTATTAGAATTGTAATTTTTAGCTAAATATGTCCAAAAAGAATCTCGAATTAATGCGTGATTCTTTTATCATTTACAAGCCCTCCCAACTCCATTATAATCTATTTATCACACCGATAATCTATTTAATAATCTATTTAACAATCTATTTAATAATCTATTTAATAATCTATTTAACCAATTCATAATTACCAATCAAATTACCAATTACTAGTTAGAAATTACCAATCAAATTACCAAACTATTTAACCAATTTAATTGCAATCAACCAATTACTATCTATCAATTATCTATGATAAATAGATTATATAGTATGATAGATATATCATACTATATAATCTATTTATCACACAAGTTGACCATTATCCAATTCTTATTATATTATAATTATCATCATATGTCGTACCCTAATTACCAAACCATATTTATCAAGTAAATCCATTCTCATTAACTCATGCAAGTTTAATTAACACGCGTAAAATTCAATCCAATCAAACTGCTACTCTTTTAATTCACCTTTAACTGATTTCACTTTTCAATCATAACTGTTTATTCCGTAATATATATTTTTCTTAACTCTGTGTTTTTAATACGTATTCCCACGACGTCGCCGAGATTTAGGCCTAACGAAATTCGTCTGCAGAAATTTAGACTTCGCGTAGAATTTAACTTCATTCCTTTGAATAACAAAATATAGGTTTGGGGGGTTTTATTGTGACCTGAGCTTTCTAGTTTATTGAAGCAATAAACACCTAAAACCCTATAAATGGTGCCCAGAATAGTTTAATTATCTCTCATCTCTTCATTATAATAAATTAATTTTTCACCGTCACGTGTGGTATTTTTCGAACGACGCATTCCGTCGTCTCACTCAGCCCCATTTTTTCCTCGCGTAGATTTTTATTTTTCACGAGTGACTCGACACGTGCTCGTTTCTCAATCCTAAGTTTACCTTAACACCGTTAAGTTGTCCCTTGGCAAATTCGTAAATTAATTATAATATGCAGTAATAAAGACAAAGAGTAACCAATTTTAGATAATTTTTTTTCAATTTTTTACGTTCAAGCACATGAGTTGAATTTGTGCCCGCGCGCGCGCGCGCACACACACACTTTTATTTTTCTATAAATGGATTATAACTGAGCCCCAAGCTACGCCCCAACTTCAGGCACAGTAACAACCACGCAGGCATCCTCCCCAGCAACAACAACGACGTATTCATCCACCTTCACCCTCCACGCAAGCATTCTCCTCCATTCGCCTTTTACCACTCCATCTTCGGTTCAGCTTCCGCCATTCGAACCACAAAATCCCATTGGCTGGTGGGAAATGGTAGAGCTCATCCTCCTGCACTAGGCAGTTTCTGAGGACCATAGAACAATCGTCGTAGCCCAGAAATTCCCTCTAAGTATTTTTTCCACTTTTAAAAGTATTCTGCTTCTTATGGGGTAATTTCTGGTTCTTGGGATATGTTCAAGAGGGCGTTCATGGAGGAATTTGAGAAGTTGCAAATAGAGGACCTGCGGATCCTTCTCGATACGCAGGAGATGGGGGACAGGCGCCCGACGCATTTTTTTTAACCATCTCAAGGCCCTTGAACATGCTAAAGGAGCACAACTCGAGCCACTCATAACTGAGATATTTATGCATGGGATGCCGGATCAAATTAAGCCCCTCATATTAATGTCCTCCCCATCGAACGTGGAAAATATGGCTGAGGCAAATGATGCCCTGTATAATAATCCTTTCGTTAGCTGGGGAAATGCAGGCTATGCGTCGTTTAGCGATGTAAATAAGGGGCGTAGCACACCATTCAACTCTAATGTTAAACACCACTCACGTGTATCTATTTCTCAGATTAAGTCACCGGCCGGAGCTCCTGACAACCGGCCAGGACTCCTTCAGGATGAATCCTCCCAGGCTTTGGGTCTTTTATCCGTTCTGGAGAGGATTGAAATGGATATTCGTGCCCTAAAGGTGCGAACGTTTCTTCACCGAGAGCAACATCGTGGGCAGGACGGAGGAGTCAGACGTCGTTCCTCCTCCCGAAAAAGGCAACGCCAACGAGGGAACTCCAGCAAATGAGGTGAGGCACAACAGTTTGATTTCCAACCTAGGCCTAATTTCCCCTGCTGGTACCACTCTAATTATGGGAGCAACTTTGTCCGCTGTGCTTAGCCATGCAGTTTTTACCGGGCATCATCTCATGCCCACAACTTTAACCCTCATTCTGGTCGTGCTGCTCATACTGCTATATTTTGGCCTTCAGGCTTTTGCTGGTACCACCTCAAATTTGGTGCAAGAGCAGAAAATTGCTCAAAATGCTCAATCTTCATCTCAAACCGCGCCTAGACTAATTTCACCACCTTCAAGCCTACAAAACACTATGGGTTCCCTTACCCAACTTTCACCTTCAGCACAGGGAACTTTAAACTGAAATCGCAAGTGATACGTGGGTCAGTCAGCTCTGCAAACTCATCCTTTCATCCGGTCGATCCTCTATTAAGTATTCATGACCCACTCTCTGGTGTCTCCTTCCTGATTGACACTGGCGCTCAATGCAGAGTCATTCCAGCCCCTTCAGTCGAGAAAGCTTGCACTTCTGATCTGGTCCTTAAAGCTGCCAATTAATCAGGCATAAGGACTTATGGGAGGCGTATCCTCGAGCTCTCTCTCGGGTTACGTCGTGTTTTCTCATTGACATTCATCATAGCTGACGTCGAAATTCCAATTTTGGGCCTCAAATTCCATTCCGCTCATGACCTTTGGGTCGTTTCTCGTCGCCGCAAGCTTATCGGCAGAACCACGACACTAACAGTTGCTGGTTCATTTTTTTTCCTTCTACCAGCTCTCTCCTCTGTTCTTCTCCCTGCAACTGCACCCCAATTCCAGCAACTTTTTCGGGAGTTCACAAGCTTCTGCACTGTAAGGGGCGCGGCGATTTGCCATCCTGGCCGCCATGCTAACGGGACTCAGCACTCCGTCCCACCCCAGCTTAGCCTCTTCTCCTTCGTTCAAAACACTTGTGTTTCCTCGCTTTTCATACAACCTCTCCCACAACTTTCTCTGGTCAGCCTCTAATTTCAAAGGGTAGACGCTGACCTGCTTCTCAGTCAACCGTCCTGGATCAGGGCTGAGATAGGAGGGGACAACGTTCCCTAGCCCCTGAGCTCTGGTTCGGGATGGTTTTCTTTTTAACAACCTGCTTCATCCCAACCCATACCTTCCTCACATCCGTTTTCCTTCTCACTTCACCATCTATCCTTGATTTTACGCCGTGCCCAAGGTGGAGCCGCCATGCTGAAGGGCTGCCAAGTCACCAGGCGGAAGGGGTGGACTTAAATGGAGGAACCTAGGACTGCCAGGCCCATACGCACTCATTGCAGAGCGGGCTACTGCGAGGGGTGATGTGCCTTTTCAGCCGTAATAAAAAGAGGGTCACCATGCCAAAAATCCCCTTAATTCCCCCTGTACCAAAGACGGAGCCGCCCTCGGGCAGCTCCACCGAAAAATGGAGGTCCCTTCACCCCTGTGCTTAAGCAGAAGACCCTCCATATTTCTCTAACCGGAGAGGAGGCTTTCTCCTCTCCTACGACTACGGGAGTAGAGGACTCCCCCTCACCCCCTTCTCTGGAGGGGCTTTCGGGCACCTCCCTGTTTCCAGAGGCAATCCCTCCTTTTCTTCCCAAGGGGACTGTCAGGAAAGCCAGCAGGCAGCCCTTTGCCGACCGCCACTCATTGAAGCGGCTCGGTAGGGCAAACCACCTTAGGGGGAGAGATAAGCCAGGCCCCTTCGGTCGCTTCCCCCAAAAGACCTGCTGGCAAGAATATTGAACCTTGCCGGGGTCAAGGCCTGTGCCTCCCCACGCCACCTGACTAGTGACGATACTGCCAACGGGACCTGCGAGCTCTTGGCAGGATGGCCAACTGGAGGCCACCCTGAGGTAGACTGGTTCTTAAGTCAACCCAGCCTCAGACGGTAGGGCCTTCCATGGTGGGTAATCCGGGCTCGGCGCCAAGCGCCGAAGCCGAATCCATCCTATGCAAAGTCCTCCTCAAACGGCGAGGGTTTCCAAAGTAGTACAAGGAGGGGAGGGATCTCCTACGACCGGTGCCCCTACGACTGCCAGGAGCTACTCCATTTTGGAGAAGGACCTGGCTGAGGCCGGCCCATCTGGCCTGGGGGCTACTCTCGGCGGAAGGGAGAAGCGGGTTCATTCCCCGCTTTCCCCTCCTAAAAGAGAAAAAATAAGAAAAAGAAAAAAGACTCGGGGCTCCTCTCCATCCGTGGGGGCTGCGAGGACGGATGGGTCTGCTGCCACTTTGGTAAGTGATCAAGCCAAGATTGGCACATCCAGGCCCTCTATCCCACCGGGTCCGGAGCCCCCGACTAAGATCAAAAGTGCACAGGGCGGAGCCTCGATAACATTGTGGCCACTCATTCAGAGGTTACCTGGCGTTTTCGAGCCCGCTGGCTTCAAATGCTTCCTTGTCATTTGCTCCACCAAAAGTAACATGATTCATCAGAGGAGAGCATTAGCTAGTGTAATTGGTAGAGAGCCGAAGGTGACCCGTTTTTCGGACAGGAGCCTTCTGGCGAATGCGGCGAATCGCTCCGAGGTGTGAAGATAAGTGCTCTTCGGACACTTCATGGCACCCCGGTTAGTGTGACGCCACACTCTACCATGAACTTTGTGAAAGGAGTAGTTCATGCGAGGAAACTCGTTGACTACTCCATTAAGACATCACCTTAGAGCTGGCCGACCATGGGGCGGTCGAGGTCAAACGTGTGATGAGAAAACAGGGAGGGCCCTCAAGACCCACCCCTACACTCTTCGTCACGTTCTACTCAGACAAGCTCCCTGAGTCGGTGCGTGCCGGTGGGCACCGCTACCGCATATAGGCATTCGTGCCACAGCCGCGGCGCTGCTATTAATGTCACCGCTTCGGCTATACGAATCGTTCTTGTAGACGTGCAAAGTTGGGGTCACCCGAAGAGTGTGTAAATTGCTCAAAGGCCGCACACGATAATTCTAAATCGTGTGTGGCAGAGTGTGTCAATTGCGGAGAACAGTACCCCGCTTCTTCGAAGCAATGCGGTGCATAAATCCTTGAGAAAGAAATCCTGGCCGTTCAGGCCCAGGATCGACTCTCATTCCGCGAGGCTAAGGACTTGGTCCTGGCGCGCTCAGTTCTACCTGGGACGTCTTATGCCTCAATAGTTAGAAAGGCACCCTCTACTCCTGGCCTAAACAGGCTAACGAGCACGGTTGTTTCCGCGCTGAGTGGCTCGTAGACTGGGGTTCCTCGAAAAGAGGGTCCCCGCCTCCGAAGCTGCAACGCCCGCCTAAGGTTTCGAGGCAAAGGGAGGAAAAGACTCGCATGGCGAGCCCAACCTCCGCCAATAAGTCCTCGAAGGCGAGAGCGCCTTCAGCGCTTTGTCCGGCCAACAGCACCAGGGGTTCTGCCTCCGGGAAGCGTACGGCCATTCCCGTGAGGGTCTTCTGTTTAAAGAGGGCCCCCGCTTCTCCTCTGAGCTAGGCCTGGAGGGCATATTCCTTCAATAGAATTGCCGTGGACTCCGGGCCAACTAAGAGGAGCTGCGGTGGCTCGTCTCGTGTTGTTCCCAGTTAGCCATATTTCTAAAGGAGGCCATGCTAGGCGCGTGCCCCCTGCCTGCCCTCCCGGGGTATAAGGGTCTTGCGACCCCACCACCGCGGGATGGCCGGGCTGGGGGATGCGCGGTTTACACCCGGCATGATGTCTCCGTTCTTCCTTTCCCTTTAGATACCTCCTTTCAGGCAGTGGCTGTGCAGCTGCACCTGGTTAGGAGGTATACTATCATTTCTGCGTACATTCCACCGTCAGCTGACTTCGACGCGGGGGACTTCCGCCGCGTCGTGGCACGGTTGCCGAGGCCCTATCTCTTGCTTGGAGATCTGAACGGCAGGCATCCTCTCTGGGGAGATTACTCCATAAATCCCAAGGGACAAGTCCTTGCCGATCTGATCGAAGAGCTTGAGATGGGTGTCCTAAACGTGGATGAGTTTACGCATCACTGTCCGAGAACCGCTTCATTTTCTTGCCTTGACCTATCTTTGTGCTCTTCGGATGCACAGCCTGATTTTGATTAGGGGGTGGTCGATGACCTCCATGGTAGTGATCACTTTCCCATTCAAATATCATTTTCAGGGCAACTGCCGCCTGAGAGACCACCTCGGTGGTGCTTGGCGCGGGCGCGGTGACCTGTATTTCAGGAAATGACTGAATTCTCTATCTCAGTCGAGGAGTTTAGGTCGGTAGATGAGGCCGTTGATTTCTTCTCCGGCAACCTCATCGCCGTGGGCCTGACTACAATTCCAAAGACGTTTGGCCGTTTTGCACGCTGACCACTCCCAAGGTTGTCGGCCGAGTGTGAGACGGCCCTCAAACAGAAGCGTTGTGCCTACATGCGCTATAAGCGCCGCCCGAATGATTTGACTGTCGGTGAATATCGTCGGGCTAGAGCTAGGTTCCGGTATATTTCGAAGCACGCCCGGCGCTCTTCTTGGCTGGCATACGTGTCTTCACTTAACGGGAAAACCCCTCTAGCAGAGGTGTGGAAGCGAGGCAAAAGGATTCGTGGCAAGTTCTCGCAGATCCCCTCTCCCGTTCTCCAGGAGAATGGGACCGCAATCTCGGACCCTGCATCCGTGGCGGAATCCCTCGCGACCTCTTTCTCCGCATTCTCTAGCCGTGATGCTGCTCCGCCAGCATTCAATGCACCTCGTAATGTCGCTGAAGGCTGCTGGCTGGACTATACCTCCAGAGGCGGAGAACCCTTCAAAAAAAGATTTACTGTGAGTGAGTTGCGCTCCGCTCTTGCTTCGTGCGCGGACACCACCATGGTCCGGACGATGTCCCGTACGCCTTGCTTCGACACTTGGGTGAGCAAGGCATGGCCTTTCTCTTAGATTTGTTCAACAGGATCTGGGTAGAGGGTCTCCTTCCCGATTCCTGGCGAATTTCTACTGTGCTTGCCTTTCGCAAACCGGGGAGAGATCACTCTTCGACCGGTTTCCGCCTAATCTCTCTAACCTCTTGCGTGTGCAAGTTGTTGGAGAAATTGGTCAATGATATATTAGCCCTTTTGCTGGACAGCGGGTGCCATCTGTCTTCTGCACAGTGTGTCTTCCGCTATTTCCACTCCACTTCGGATGCTCTGCTCCTACTAGAAAATTCCGTCTGCGAGGCTTTCCTTCGTAGACAGCACTACGCCACGGTGTTTTTCAATCTGGAGAAGGCCTATGATACTGCATGGCGATATAGTATCATGGTGACACTCCACACGATGGGGGCGAGGGGACGCCTCCCAATGTTTATATCTGAATTGTTGCGAGGTCGTCGATTCCGCGTACGAGTGGTGGGGAGCCCTCTCCGGCCCAAAGGAACAGGAAGAGGGTTTCCCGCAGGGAAGTGTCCTCAGTCTCACACTCTTTGCCATGAGCGTCACCGGCATCACCTTGGTGCTGCTGAAAGATGTTCTCGCTATGCTGTACGTGGACGACCTTTTAATCTCTTTTGGCGCAGCCCAGATGCCAACTCTGGAGCGTCGACTCCAACAAGCATTAAACCGCGTCTCTCGCTATGCCGAAGCGCACATGTTTCGGTTTTCCTTGGCTAAGACTAAGTTGGTGCACTTTTGCCGCCATCCATGGCTCCACCCAGACTTCTTTCTTAATTGGGTACGCCTAGAAGTGGTTAAATCGCACCGTTTCCTTGGCCTTGTATTTGACTGACGCCTCACCTGGGAGGCTCATATTCACCACCTTAGGCTCTCTTGTACCCGCGCCTTGGATATTCTCCGTTCCATGACGTTCAGCGCTGTGGGTGCTGATAGGGCTACTGCCTTACGTTTTATCGATCCTTTGTTCGTTAGAAGCTCGACTACTGATGCTAGTTTTATGCATCCGCAGCCGAGCGTTTATTGCGGAAGGTGGACTTGATCCACAACACCGGCCTTCGCCTTGCGACCGGTGCCTTCCGCACTTCCCCCACTGAGAGCCTGTTGGTTGATTCTGGGGAGATGCCACTCGTTCTACGCCGCGTACAGTGCGTAGCCCAGTGCCTCCCTCAGTCGCCAACAGCTCTCACTGCATCCACAGCTGATCTCGACGGTGCCTATGCCGCCGAGAGACGCCAGTCATACCCTACACCCTTTGGGTTTAGGGACAGGAAACTTCTTCGAGAGCTAGGTATAGCTCTCGGGCCGGTGGCGCCCCTGGTTCTGCCTAGGACGCCACCCTGGAGGGTACCACTATAGCGTAGAGAAGTGCAGGCGAGCGGCATAAAAGCTTCGTTGACTGAGTCTTTTTTGAGACTTAGGATGTCCGAGTGGATTCGCCGCTGTCTTACAGTGGTCCAGCGACGCGGGAAGCTGTTCGCAACTTGTCTACGCTATTATTTC
Organism: Ceratothoa steindachneri; assembly: GCA_963969495.1. Taxonomy (NCBI): domain Eukaryota; kingdom Metazoa; phylum Arthropoda; class Malacostraca; order Isopoda; family Cymothoidae; genus Ceratothoa; species Ceratothoa steindachneri. Next base: position 128,307 of record CAXAKS010000152.1, on the reverse strand, counting down.
TTCTTTGCCCCCTTTCCTACTCTCTTCTATCTACAATGGTGCCCAGATGTGCCGACGGTAAGCGAGAGGAATGAGAGGACGATGACAGTCAGGAATTGAATATTCAACCAGGTTGCGCCTGGAAGGACTGTCAGGTAAGTCAATCTCGCGAACGACGAGTTGAGAAGAGTGACGCAGTGTTTGCGTGTCTAGATAGAGGAGGGAACCCTGAGAAGGTGAGTACGAACTTGAAATAGTGAGGGGAGTTTTGCGGTCGACAAGCTTGCGTTGTCGAGAATCGACCAGGAGGTCGTGAGCCGAAAGAAAGTCGAGGCTCAATGTTGGACAATCTACCTCAGCCATGATGAAAGTCCATCAAAAACCCCAACGGAGACTGAGTGAGACTTGAAGGTTACGCGTTCCATAGGCCCTAATATTGGTCGAATTTGCTGCCTTCAGAACTAAATCTGAAGGGGCAGAAACTTTGTCGGTCTTAGAAATTGGTATGACACTGCATTCAGCACCAGTGTCCACCAGGAATGGAAATTCAGAAAGTGGGTCAAAAATACGAAATGGACGAGCTACTTGAGGAAATGAGGTGTAGGTAGGGGATGTAGACCCTTTTGTCCCATGCGTTTCTAGTTTAAAGTTTGTGATTGAGAGACTGGAGTGAGTGGAATGCAAGAATTTGAAGTTTGAGGATTTGGAGAAAGTGGTTGAGTTGGGTGATGGGAAAAAACTGGAGGATTTGAGGAATGAAGATTTGATTGAGGATTTGGAGAGTTTGGTGATGAAAAGTGAAGATTAGAGGAGTTTGGGGATGAAGATTGATGTGCGAGTAGTGGAGAGTTTAGATTAGGTGGAGGTGGAGTTACTAGTTGTAAATATGTGCAAGGCTATAAACATTTTGCGGCTTGTGCACTATATTTGTTATGATACCAGCACCACCGAGTTCGATGAGAGGAAAGGGAAAAGTTATGCTTCGGAAGACTACTTGGCGCATTATGTGAAGAAGCAAAACTGTGGCTACAAGGCTGTGTACAGTGTACAGCGTTGTGCCCGTACCATGATGATACCAGCATAGGCCCTGATGGTGTGGAAGATGGTGGGCTCTCTTCATTTCTTCAAAATGCGCTCCGCTTCTAAGAGGGGGGTTGTATAGCGTACGAGAAGTGCAGGCGAGCGGCTTAAAAGCTTCATTTGAATGAGTCTTTTTTGAGACTCAGGATGGCCGAGTGGATTTGCCGTTAGCTAACAGTGGTCCAGCGACGGGGGAAGCTGTTTGCAACTCTTCTACGCTATTATTTTTTCTTTGCCCCCTTTAACTTTCCCCTCTATCAACAATGGTGCCCAGACCCGGGAGGGGGAGCGTTAACCCTTGGATAACATTTCCAAGGGGACTCTCTTCATTTCTTCAAAATACGTTCCGCTTCTAGGAGGGGGTAGTATAGCGTACGAGAAGTGCAGGCGAGCGGCTTAAAAGCTTCGTTTGAATGAGTCTTTTATGAGACTCAGGATGGCCGAGTGGATTCGCTGCTGGCTAACAGTGGTCCAGCGACGCGGGAAGCTGTTCGCAACTCGCCTACGCTATTATTTTTTCTTAGCTTCGTTTGAATGAGTCCTTTTTGAGACTCAGGATGGCCGAGTGGATTCGCCGTTGGCTAACAGTGGTCCAGCGACGCGGGAAGCTGTTCGCAACTCGCCTACGCTATTATTTTTTCTTAGCTTCGTTTGAATGAGTCCTTTTTGAGACTCAGGATGGCCGAGTGGATTCGCCGTTGGCTAACAGTGGTCCAGCGACGCGGGAAGCTGTTCGTAACTCGTCTACGCTATTATTTTTTCTTTGCCCCCTTTAATACTCCCCTCTATCAACAATGATGCCCAGACCCGGGAGGGGGAGCGTTAGCCCTTGGATAACATTTCCAAACGGGCTCTCTTCATTTCTTCAAAATACGCTCCGCTTCTAGGAGGGGGGTTGTATAGCGTACGAGAAGTGCAGGCAAGCGGCTTAAAAGCTTCGTTTGAATGAGCCCTTTTTACACTCAGGATGGCCGAGTGGATTCGCCGCTGGCTACCAGTGGTCCAGCGACGCGGGAAGTTGTTCGCAACTCGCCTACGCTATTATTTTTTCTTTACCCCCTTTTCTACTCTCCTCTATCTACACCACATTTAGCTATTTTTCGCTACGCCTCTGCTCCCAAAGCTTGTACTGCGCCGGGAGTATTACGTTCGACCTTTTTGGAGCACACCTCGTGTCACGCTGGAACCGTGACAGTGTATACGGATGGCTCCAAGTCCGACGACGGGGTCGGCTTCCACGCCGTATCCTCTCTGTTTGAAGTCAGCGGGGCTCTGCCAGGCGCTGCGTCTGTCTTCACTGCCCGAGCTGGTGGTGATACACGACTCGGTACGGGAGATTACGCGACGTGCCCGGTTCGGAGACCGGATTGTGATCTATAGCGACTCACGAAGAGATCTGAGTGTTATCGGGGCATTGGAATCTCCGCATCCTCTGGTTCGCGATATCCGTGATGCCACGGTTTTGGCGAGCCGGGCGGATGTCGAGATTATCTTCTGCTGGGTTCATGGGCAAGTAGGAATTGCGGGGATTGAGCGCGCCGATGAGGGCGCCAAAGAGTCCGCGAGGACTCTGCGATCGGGCCAGCATTTCGCTCTTCCTCACACCGACTACATGGCAGGAATACGGGCAGCTCTTCGAACTGCTTGGCAAAAAATGGGAGATGGTCGAAGGGAACTTACAGTTGCGTGCCATTGCGCCGCGACTGTTCCCATGGACCTATTCCCCAATGCCACGACGGTTTCAGATCGCTTTCTGTCGTCTCTGAATCGGGCACACTCGTGTGACGCATTGCTATCTGGTGGAACACTCGTCAGCGCCCTATTGTGATGACTGCGTCGTCCCCAAGACTGTTCGGCACATTCTTGTCGAATGTCCCAGTCTGGGTGATATTCGCGCACGGCACCTGTCCGGGAACTGGGATGGGTGGGGTCGCTACCGCCTGTCCCTTGTACTCGGGACGAGTTCGTACACATTGACTTGTGGACTTGCTGACTTTTGGGGGGAGGCCGGGCTTCTGCCTTTTATTTAACTAGGTTTTATTTTCTTTGTTATTGTTTTCTTTGTAGGTCGCATGCTCCTGTGCCGAGGTGAGGGGGACGTTCCCCCCGACGCCGGAGATTGCTTCTAATTGTTACTTTTCTTCCTTTTTTATCATTGTCATGTTTGCATATTCTTATTTTAAAGTAGCCTAGTGCTAGGCTGTCGTGATTCCGGCGACTTATGCCCAAGTGGGCAGTCGCCAGATAGGCTCCTAAAACTTAAAAAAAAAAATCCCAAGCCTTTGTCTGCCTCCTTCTAAGGACAGACCTCTTAAGTACAATGTAGTGCACATAATAGAGACGCCTGGAGGACGAGATTATTTACGTCCCCGTCGACTGGACCCTAATAGACTTGCCCTAATGAAGCAGGAATTTAAGTTCATGATAGAGGCCGGGATTGCTTCCCCATCCACCTTCTCCATGGGCTTCACCGCTTCATGTAGTACCCAAGTCTACTCCGGGGGAATTCAGAGCTGTCGGTGACTACAGGTGACTCAATGCCTATTCAGTTCCGGATAGATATCCTCTGCCTTTCTTACCAGATTTTAACACCGCTCTCTTCGGTTGCTCCATTTTTTCTCGGCTCGATTTGGTTCGCGCTTGCAACCACATCTCGATTTACCCTGATGCCCTAAGATGGCTATCACCACTCCATTCGGTTCCTTTCTCATAAAGCGAATGCTTTACGGATTTCGTAACAGTGGTCAGACCTTCCAACGCTTCATGGATCAGGTTTAAGACCTCCTGATAGCATCTTCGTCTTTAGAGGAGCATTTTTCTCACCTCCGCCAGATTTTTTAACAATTAGATGAGTATGGTTTCGTACTCATTACTTCTAAGTGTATTTTTGGTGTCACACAGCTCTCCTTTTGGGACACCACATTTCCCCTGAGGGAATTCGTCCTCTCGAGAACAAAGTTGAAGTTATCCAGGCTTTTCCCCGACCTTCTTCGCTAAAGCAACTTCGTAGATTCTGTGGGCTGGTAAACTTTTACCACAGGTTCATTTCCAACATATCCCACGTTATGCAAACTCTCTACGAATTGCTTTCCAAGTCCAAGAAGAACCTTCCTCTTTCCTAGTCCCCCGAAGCTTGCGAAGCTTTATCTCGCACCAAAGAAGCTATGGTTTCCACTGTCGCCCTGGCCCATCCTTGCCCAGGATCTCCCATAAGCGTTGCTTCGGACGCGTCTGCTACTCATGTCGGTGCGACACTACAAAAAAAGGTTGGTGACTCTTGGCAACCCCTCGCCTTCTTCTCTAAGGCTCTTCTTCCTCCCCAACAGAGGTACAGTACGTTTTCTCGCGAATTACTGAGCATATACCTCGCCCTCCGTCACTTCCAACAATACTTGGAAGGGAGTGAATTCACTGTCTTTACCGACCACAAGCCATTGGTTGGTGCACTCGCCTCTAGTAGCACCTCTTCTGTGCACTCTGCAGTTGATACTCGTCATCTTGACTTCATCCTGCATATGGCAAACGATATTCGCTACGTTCCTGGTTCTTCAAACGTTGTACTAGATGCGCTCTCTCGCATTTCATCGATTTCGGGCATGCAACTCTCCCAAACTGCGCTCATCGATCATGCGGCTATAGCGCTTGCCCAGGAACAAGATGAAGACACGCAAACACTGCCTCACTCTTCTCAGCTCGTCGTTCGCGAGATCGACTTGCCGAACAGTCCTTCCAGGCGCATCCTGGTTGACTATTCAATTCCGGACTGTCTTCGTCCTCTCATTCCTCTCGCCTACCATCAGCACATTTTTGACCAGATGCACGGTCTCTCTCATTCTGGCATTCTAGCAATTCACAAGCTCATCACACAACGTTATGTGTGGCCAGGTATGAACGCCGAGCTGGCCAAATGGACTCGCGCATGTCTCCCTTGTCAACATGAAAAGGTTCAACGCCACACAAAGCTCCCTCTGGCTGCTTTTCCACTTCCATCGGCACATTTTGACGCCGTTCACACCGATCTGGTGGGTCATCTGCCATTTTCGCGTTGTTGCACTTACCTTCTCACCATGATCGATCGTTTTTCCTCTTGGCCAGAGGCAGTTCCTATCCCAGACATCAAAGCTTCCACTGTAGCTCAAGTCTTCGTCTCAGCAAGGATTCATCGTTTTGGTGTCCCATCAACGATCATGACTGATCGATGCAGCCAATTGACTTCTTTCGTCTCCGTACCACTAGCTACCATCCCCAGAGTAACTCCAAGGGGGAAAGTTTAGAAAGGACTCTCAAGGGAAGCTTACGCTCCACTGACCCCAACATCACTTGGGTGGACAAGCTACCCTTAATTCTCATGGGAATTCGTGCCTTCTTAAAAGAGGATTTGAATTGCTCTGCTGCGGAATTCGTCTATGGTACTCAACTTAGTCTTCCAGGCCAATTCTTTTCTTCCGCTGACTGTCTTCTTCCTTCCGACATACATCCCGCTGCATACGTACACAATTTAGTACGGGCGATGTCTGAGGTAAAGCCAACCGCCACAAGAGTGCCTGCTAATCAGAAACCTTTCGTGCCAAAGGAGATGGCAACGTGCTCTTATGTGTTTATCCGTCGCAATTCCGCTCGCACATCCTTGCAACCTGTCTATGACGGACCCTTCCTCGTCGTCTCCAGGAAGCCGAAATTCTTTGCACTGCAGCTTGTCACCAAGCAGGATACGGTTTCCATCCATCGGCTTAAACCCGCTTTCATAGAGGCCGTTCATCTGGAACAGCCACTACCTTTCCTTTCTGCTAATATAGGTCCAGTGATTATCCCAGCCTACTTTTCGCACCCAACTATTCCTTCAACACTTCCCAACCAAGTAACTACACTTCCAAACAGTTCTCCGGCTCTTTCAAATCAAATTACAACTTTTCCTCCCACTTATTTACTCGCAAACCATCCGCCAACCATCTCTACACCCCCAATTGTTCTTCACAACTGCTTCCCTTTTTGTTTCAGGACCACTCTTCATCAGCTGGAGAACATCAAGCGTCCAACACGCAACTCCCGACAGTCGCCTTTTCGAGAGGTCCAGAACAATCGTCACCCGACGCTCCGGTCCTCGCTCGCGACAATATCCAGCCTCAATCGAAGGGCACTACTAATCGCCACCTGACCCGTAATCCGAGTCAGTCAACTGGCACCATAACATGTTCTGGATGCGTTGTAAAGAGGCCTTGCTGCTATATAAACTAAAAATTTATGTAAATACCTTGTGCTGTACCGGTTTTTTCCTCGGTGGGGCAGTATTGTAGCGGTCTATACCCCTACAAGTGTAAATATTTAATCCTAACTGTATATATATATATATATATATATATATATATATATATATATATATATATATATATATATATATATATAGTTTCAAGAAGGGTTGGTAACCATGACTTAAATCGAGATTGGTACGCCACATCTCCCAAGCGTCTTAAAATCAAAACCATGAGGTTCATTCACCTTACTCGTTCATTCGGAATCAGGTCTGTAAATATTGGAATCGTAATTTTTAGCTAAATATGTCCCAAAAGAATCTCGAATTAATGCGTGATTCTTTTATCATTTACAGACCCTCCCAACTCCGTTATAATCTATTTATCACACCAATAATCTATTTAACCAATTAATAATTACCAAGCAAATTAGAAATTACTTTTTATAAATTATCAATTTATTTATTAATCCATTTTCCAAACTAGAATCTATTTAACCAATTAATAATTACCAATCAAATTACCAATTACTATTTATAAATTACCAATCAAATTGCCAAACTATTTAAACCAATTTAATTGCAATCAACCAATTACTATCTATCAATTATCTATTAACCAATTACTATTTAACATTTATCATACTATATAATCTATTTATCATACAAGTTAATCATTATCCAATTACCTATTATATTATAATTATCATCATATGTTATATCTTAATTACCAAACCATATTTATCAAGTAAATCCATTCTCATTAACTCATGCAAATTTAATTTACACGCGTAAAATTCAATCAAATCAAACTGCTACTCTATAAATTCACCTATAAATAATTTCACTTTTCAATCATAACTGTTTATTCCATAATATATATTTTTCTTAACTCTTTGTTTTTAGTGCGTATTTCCACGACGTCGCCGAGATTTAGGCCTAACGAAATTCGTTTGCAGAAATTTAGATTTCACGTAGAATTTAATTTCATTCCCTTGAATAACAAAATATAGGTTTTGGGCTTTATTGTGAACTGAACTATCTATTGTATTGACGCAATAAACACCTAAAACCCTATACTCCCACAAATCGGCGCTCGGTGGATCTATGAAATCCTAAAAATGGGTACTTGCATGAATTAATATGCCATGTATGATCGATAATGAACCAAATATAATTAAAGATAAATAATATATATCACATTAATATGCCATGTATAATATATAGTGAACCAAAGAAAATAGAGAGAAATAATATATATTACATTGTATACATATTAAGGAAATGTATAAAGAAAGCGGATCGCCAGTCTCACGCGGACACACACATTAACATACGGACGTTCGGAAACAGCTGCCAGTCAAAAAGGTTTCAACGACAAATAACAAAGGAGTGCGAAAGCAAGCGATCTCTCTGATGCGGTAAAGGCCCATAACGTGAACATATGTAAGTAAATAGTTGTACATAACTCTGATAGCTCCGCCAAACGAGGGAGCCGACAAACATTCCTGATTGTTGCCTCCGCCCCGCGTTGGATTGTTATCTAAATTGGTTAAAGGAGGGAGGGAGTTATGGATTAGTATTATAATTACATATTGAATCCACCAGTTCACATCTCAGTGGTTATTTCGGGTGTCATTATCGGCTTGTTATTATTTTTAATCTGATGCTTAGTCCATAATATGGGTTGGAGACATAATCTCCTAATTGCGTTGTGATTTTGTTTCAGTTCGGGCGTTTCTTTTTTCTATGTAGTTTCATTTTTTAAATCGACTTTTTATGTATGGCATTCTTTCACGTTTCCTTCTCCCAGTTTGTATGTTTAGGTTTGGTCTTCTCCGTTTGTTATCTTCAAGTATATTTAAGATGCTTTCTCATGTTTTTTTTAACGTTTCTTTTCTTCTTAGGCGCTCATTTTTTTCTAACATCTCGTTTACTCATTGCGTTTTTATACTTCTATGAAGGTCTTTGTTTTCTCATGTCGAATCTTCTAGTGTTTGTTTTAAGGTATAATGCTTTGTTTTGTACCTTGTGTATCATTCTTTGTTTTTGTTTTTTGCTATATAATGTGCCTTACTGCAGCTGGATATAGCAGTAGTGACTGAACTATTGAGAGGTATATATATTTATTTTTGTTCTTTCTGATTAGTTTTTTAGGAGACGCGACGCTGATATTAAAATACACACGGAAAAAGAGAGAGAGAGAGAAAAAAAGAGAGAGAGAGAGAGAGAGAGAGAGAGAAAGTGAAAGAGAAAGAGAGTAACAAGGAGTAGCAAGGAATGAAAGTACCCTAGAAGACCCTACGGTCTCTACAAGGAGGGTACTTTTGGCGCAATCTTCGAAGGTGTCCCTTGGCAACCTCGAAGATCATTCGCATAGATTTTAGCGGCGATTTCGCAAGAATTTATCTAGTCTTAACTCGAACTGGTCAACATATTCACTGTCGATAACTTTCACTTGAAGTGCGTTCAACATACCGCAGATACTGTAAGTAAAAAAGTTTCCACACAGATTGCGGTTGTAACGCTTCAGTTCAAGTTTGAAGCCGTGATTGCGCGTTCTGTTCTCACTCAGTGTGAAAATATCCCGGTAGTCAACATTGTCGAACCCTCGATATATTTTGAAAACTTCGATGAGCTGACCACGCAGTCTATGGGTTTCAAGCGAGAACAGATCTAATTCGCTTAGTCTATCCTCATAACTTTTATGTCGGATAGACGGAATCATCTTGGTTGCCCTGGCTTGTACGCGTTCCAATCTCACGATGTCCTTTCGCAATGAAGGACTGCAAAATTGTACGGCATACTCCAGGTGCGTTCGAACAAGTGAATTGAAACAAGCATAGGAAAAATCTCCTGGTTCCGACAACCAAACTGGCGCTTAATATAGCCTAGCATCCTTTGGGCCTTTTTCTCCGCCTCAATACACTGTTTCGAGAACTTGAGGTCATTAGGGAATGTTACACCCAAGTCCTTCTCAGTTTCGGTGAATTCGATAGCAGTGCCCTTAAGGATATACTGAGATTGGGGGTTTCTGTGGCAAATATTCATCATTTTGCATTTGTTCACGTTAAAAGGCATTTGCCACGTGTCCGACCACTCCCCAATCTTCCCAAGATCTTCCTGCAGGCGGGCAGTATTTCCATCCTTTGCAACGTTCATACCAAGCTTGGTATCGTCGGCAAATTTGGAAATCTTCGCAACCATGTCACCGTCCATGTCGTTGACGTAGATGATGAATAGTAGTGGTCCCAGGACAGAACCTTGAGGCACACCGCTGGAAACGGGCACCCACTGAGGAGCCTGTCCATTCACCAGCACCCGTTGCCGTCTGCCACTTAGCCAGTTCTCGATCCAGCCGGCTACTTTTCCGTCTATGCCCAGCGCTCGCACTTTCTGGAGAAGGCAGCGGTGTGGTACCTTTTCAAAGGCTTTCTGAAAGTCTAAGTAAACCACATCCACCACCTTGTCCCGATCGTGCTCACTGAACACGAAGTGGAAGAATTCCACAAGGTTCGTCAGGCATGACCGTTGCCTTCGGAAGCCGTGCTGGGAACTCCTCAGTAGCAGGTTTGACTCTAAATGCGACGTTATTTTGTCCACTATGATGCTTTCCATGAGTTTACCGACTATCGAAGTCAGACTGATAGGTCCGTAGTTTGACGGATGGCTGGGGTCTCCTTTCTTGAAGATCGGAGTCACCTCCGCCTCACGCTAGTCTCTAGGAACGCATCCGGTCTGGATTGACATGTTAAAGATAGCGCACAGATGTCGTGATACTTCATCGCACACTTCCTTCAACACCTTGGATAGAAACCCGTCCGGTCCAGGGGACTTATTCGTCTTTAGGTCAGCGATCTTTTTTTTTTTTTATTTCTTCTCCGGTGAAGTCCATTCCCTCCAGCTTTTCCCCCGATTAGTAATCCGTGGGCTGGGGGATGGAACCACACTCTTTAGTAAACACTGAGGAGAAGTAATCATTGAGAAGGTTAGCATTTTCTTCATCTGACTGAGTTAATGCACCCTCCTCGTCCACTAAGGGCCCAATCCTACGATGGATCGGCTTACGGCTATTTACATAGCCGAAGAACTCCTTGGGATTCTCCTTGCAGAGTCTCGCCACTCGGAGTTCCTCAGTACGCTTAGCCGCCCTTATGCTGGACTTCACTTTCCTGGCTAGTTTTCGGTACTCGTCAAAAGCAACCGAGATCTTCGATCACCGGTACGCATTTCTCTTCTCTTCTGAACAGTTGGCCGATTTCTCGATTAAACCACTTTGGTTGAACAGAAGACCGACGAAGGCATTTCAGAGGGATGGAACTTGATTGGGGACTCATGAATTTATTTTTGAAATTGTTCCACGAATCCTCAACCTCTTCGCATACCGCTAGCCTTACATCAGTCAGCCCAGCGCGAAGGCTTGCAAAGTCTGCTCTTCTCAAGTCAAGTTTCCTTGATTGACTGGCAACAGACCTTACCTTGGGATCTTGAAGGTAAATCTAACTAGCTGGTGATCACTGCCATTGAGCTCTTCTCCTAAAGAGACATCCTCAACGATATAATCCTCAGAAGTGAAGCCTAGGTCGAGGATATTGTCTCTTCTCGTCGGTTCTCTGACCAATTGAGTTAGGAACTCGTTGTTGGCGAACTCCAGGAGTATCGCGCTCTCGCCACAGGCTGCTCTGGTTTCCAGTCAACTTGTGTGTTGAAATCGCCCATAACGATGCACACTCTACCTTGAACCAGCTTACCCAGCAGCTGGTACAGTTCCTTGTGCTTTTCAACGGGTTAGAAAGGGGGTCTGTAACGCAGCAGGGTCCTGTATCTGACAGGACCTATCTGTAGGTCAAGGACTAGGAGCTCGTGATCGGATATAATGTTGGAGTTCGTAGATTTGATTGTATCCTTGACATACAACATTACACCGCCCCCCTCTTTCTGGCCTATCTTTGTGGAAGAGTTGGTAGCCAGGAACCGTGAATTCGCCTTTAAAGTCTCGGTTTGAGGTTTTTATCCACGATTCTGTTATGGCTACCATTTCGGGTTCTTCCGTCGCTACGAGGTCACGGAGCTCAGGAAACTTGTTCCTGATTGACCTCGCATTGAACAGAAGAACTTTTTAGGGAGTCCCCTAATGTAGGACCATCTATACTCTTCCGTTTTCCGGCTTCTTTGTTATCGCGGTTGCATCATTTTTGACAACCTCCGAGAAGGTTGTTTGTGGAGTGACTCGGGCGTACTGGCGTACGCCCGCCTTCCCAATGGGCCAGACACTCCTTTGGGTGCGCTCCACGACACCCTGGATAAGGTTGGCTGGGAAAGCCTTACCCTTAAAGGAGATGTGCACCCCATCCCTCTGGTAGAGGTCTTTTCTACCATAGAATACGGCGTAAGGGTTGACAAAAAAAGACACTTTCTGCCGAAAAAGAGGTCTGCAAGGCGTCGGTTTAGCGACATGCTCATCACGTGGGCAGTCCGGCTTGGACCCCACCTCGGGAGCATCCCTACCATGACGCGTCTGCGGGTTTTCAATCCACAGTCGTCGACAGTGCCCATAACCGTCTTTATAATCTTGCCTGTAGGGCCTACCCTAGCTCCTCTGAGGTAGAGGTCGTTGCCACTTACCATAAGGGCAACGACTTAAGTCTCAGAAATCTGAGACTTCTCGGCCTCAGCTCTTACCTGCTTATTCCCACAGCCTGGGAGGCAGCTCACCTTAACGCTTGTGCGAAGGCGGGCCGCTAGCAGGGTCTGCAGACCCCGTGCCTGGGAATCACCCACAAGGCTGACCCTAGGCATAGTTGCCTGCTGAGCTTGGAGTCTTTATTTTCTGAGGCAAGCTCAACGATTCCTATCTCTTCTTCGTCATGGCCTTTAGTCTTTTTTTTCTTCTTCCTCTTATTCTTCTTGTCATCCTTTTCAATAACTTCTTCTACCGTTTCTTCTTCTATTTCTTTTTTCCTTTTGGCGTTTCTGCCACATTCGGGCCCGACCTCTCTGCAGAGGTGGTGTTTGCCACAGGACTCGAGAGCTCGTTTAACTTCTCTTCGAGCCTGCGGATCTGGTGGGAGTGCTCCTCCTTGAGCCTCTCGATTTTCTTTTCGAGGTCTGTCGTCCTTTCCCTGTAGTAGGCCACTACTTCTTCCACTTCCTTCTTTAAGATGCAAGTGGTGCTACACTGCCTGGATGGCATTTCGCATAGCAGCCCTCCATGAAATCTACGCACCACTTGTCCTTATTACATGTAGCACACGTGATTTTCAGCGCTGCTAGACCTTTCTTGCCTGCCATTTTGAACAATCTATATTTATTATGCTTGTGACCAATCAATATATAAAAATGGGGGTTTGGTGAGTTATCCTCGCGTGAGTCGCTCCCGCATATTGATTGGAGTCGTTTCGGAGGCTTCCAAAAGGCACGCTCCATGTGGTGCTGTTCATCCGACCGAGTCGTCAAGCCTCGGCATGCCGTAGCTCCCAACCAAGTAGCACAGACGGTCTCCGAAGGGGCCATCGATTTCTCACCAGGTGAACAACAACGAAGCACGCCCCTTACTAAACTCCTACTAGTTCCCTTCACAACGGCCAGGATCTCGGAGTAGCGTTCAATGGATATCCTGCCACACCCGAGAACTCGACCCAAGGCTTTTTATTAGCCTGACAACCAACATGGGAGCAAGGGGCCGTCACCTCAGGCCAATGCTACCAAAAGCAACCGTCAACGGGCACTGACAACGGTCAATAATTACGTGCCAGGGAAGGGGTTAACGGGGCACTACCCTCATCCCATTTATCGTCCCCTAACGCCTAGGACACCTCTAGTCCTAGGCTATCGCAACCAGTGAGCGTCGATTGGCGTTGTTTATAGAGGTTCCAGAGCCTCTCTTCTGACGCTTGAGGTAGCTGCCAGGTCCTTATATGTATATAGAGGGAAAAAATGGAAAGAGTGACATGATAGGAGTAGGCTTTTTTTTGTTTTTTCTTTTTGTATAAGTGGGAGAGATAGGATAAAAGTAAAAAAGGAGAAGGATAGAGTAGAAAAGGGAAGGAAAGACGCACTTAGTCTGGAATCTCGTTTTCGACCAAATCTACAAGGGAAGCCCTACCAGGGGTACCCAGAAGAGGTACCCCCGCCAACATAGCTCGAAAAGTCAAAGGTCGACACAAGCTCTATTCCCGCGACAAGAGGGCATCACCTCTCCCTATACATTCTTTATGAAAGAGAGAGAGAGAGAGAGAGAAAGTTACAAGGAGTTACAAGGAAAGAAAGTACCCTAGTAGACCTTACGGTCCATTCAAAGAGGGTACCTTTGGATCAGCAATCGAGCCGGCACATAACTGCGCAATTGTTTTGCGTCCCTAATCGGCCACTTTTCAAGACTTTGTCTAGTCTTGACTTGAACTAATCACCATATTCACTGGTGACAACTTGCATTGAAAGTGCGTTCCACTTACCGCAGATACTGTAAGTGAAAAAATTTCCACACAGATTGCGGTTGTAACGCTTCAGTTCAACTTTAAAGCCGTGATTGCGCGTTCTGTTCTCACTTAGTGTGAAAATGCCCCGGTAGTCAACATTGTCGAACCCTCGAAGTATTTTTAAAACTTCGATTAGCTGACCACGCAGTCTACGGGTTTGCAGCGAGAACAGATCTAATTTCCTTAGTCTATCCTCATAACTTTTATGTCGGATAGAGGGAATCACCTTGGTTTCCCTGGCTTGAACTCGTTTCAATCTCGCGATGTCCTTTCGCGATGAAAAACTCCAAAATTGTACGGCATACTCCATGTGCGGTCGGACAAGTGAGTTGTAAAAGCACAGTACAATCGTACAATGTCCTGGTTCCGATAACCAAACTGGCGCTTAATATAGCCTAGCATCCTTTGGGCCTTTTCTCAACCTCAATGCACTGTTTCGAGACCTTGAGGTCATTAGTGATTGTTACACTCAAGTCCTTCGAGGTATCGCTGGATTCGATAGCAGTGCCCTTAAGGATATACTGAGATTGAGGGTTTCTTTGGCCGATATGCATCACTTTGCATTTGTTCACGTTAAAAGGCATTTTCCACGTGCCTAACCACTCCCCAATGTTTCCAAGATCTTCCTGCAGGCGGGCAGTATTTTCATCCTTAGCAACGTTCATACCAAGCTTGGTATCGTCGGCAAATTTTCAAATCTTGGCAACCATGTCACCGTCCATGTCGTTGACGTAGATGATAAATAGTAGTGGTCCCCGCAAAGAACCTTGAGGCACCCCGCTAGTAACGGGCACCCAATCAGAAGCCTGTCCATTCGCCAGCACCCGTTGCCGTCTGCCACTTAGCCAGTTCTCGATCCAGCCGGCTACTTTTCCGTCTATGCCCAGCGCTCACACTTTTCAGGGAAGGTGGCGGTGTGGTACCTTATCAAAGGCTTTCTGAAAGTCTAAGTACACCACATCCACCACCTTGTCCCGATTGTGCACACTGAACACGAAGTGGAAGAATTCCACAAAGTTCGTAAGGCATGACCGTTGCCTTCAGAAGCCGTGCTGGGAACTCCTCAGTAGCAGGTTGACTCTAAATACGACGCCATTTTGTCCACCATCATGCTTTCCATGAGTTTACCTACTATCGAAGTCAGACTGATAGGTCCGTAGTTTGATGGATGGCTGGGGTCTCCTTTCTTGAAGATCGGAGTCATCTCCGCCTCACGCCAGTCTCTAGGAACGCATCCGGTCTGGATTGACATGTTAAAGATAGCGCACAGATGTCGTGATAATTCATCGCACACTTGCTTTAACACCTTGGATAGAAACATGCCCGGTCCAGGGGACTTATTCGTCTTTAGGTCAGCGATCCTTTTCTTTATTTCTCCTTTGGTGAAGTCCATTGCCTCCAGCTTTTCTCACGAGTAGTAATCCGTGGGCTGGAGGGTGGGACCACACTGTTTACTAAACCCTGAAGAGAAGTATTCATTGAGAAGGTTAGCATTTTCTGCATCTGACTGAGTTAATGCACCCTCCTCCTCCACTAAGGGCACAATCCTACGATGCATTGGCTTACGGCTATTTACATAGCCGAAGAACTCCTTGGGATTCTCCTCGCAGAGTCTCGCTACTCGGAGTTCCTCAGTACGCTTAGCCGCCCTTATGCTGGACTTCACTCTCCTGGCTAGCCTCCGGTACTCGTCAAAGGCACTCGAGATCTTCGATCGCGGGTACGCATTTCTTTTCTCCCTGAGCAGTTGGCCGATTTCTCGATTAAACCAATTTGGTTGAACAGAAGACCTACGGAGGCATTTCAGAGGAATGCAACTTTATTGAAGACTCATGAACTTATTTTTGAAATTGTTCCACGAATCCTCAACCTCTTCACATACCACTAGCCTTACATCAGTCAGCCCAGCACGAAGACTTGCAAAGTCTGCTCTTCTCAAGTCAGGTTTCCTTGATTGACTGGCAACAGACCTTACCTTCGGGATCTTGACAGTAAATCTAATTAACTGGTGATCACTGCCACCAAGCTCTTCGCATACAGAGAGATCTTCATCGACATCATCCTCAAAAGTGAAGAACAAGTAGAGGATATTGTCTCCTCACGTCTGTTCTCTGACCCATTGAGTGAGGAACTCGTTGTTGGCAAACTTCAGGAGTAGCGCGCTCTCGCCACAGGTGTGAGAGAGAAAGAGAAAGAGAGAGAGAGAGAGAGAGAGAGAGAGAGAGAGAGAGAGAGAGAGAGAGAGTGTAACAACAAGGAGTAACAACAAGGAAAGAAGGTACCAGAGGAGACCTTACGGTCCATTCAAAGAGAGGGCCTTTGGACTAGCAATCGAGCAGGCAGGCAGTATTTCCATCCTTAGCAACGTTCATCCCAAGTTTGGTATAGTCGGCAATATTTGGAAATCTTGGCAACCATGTCACCATCCATGTCGTTGACGTAGATGATGAATATTAGTGGTCCCAGGACAGAACCTTGAGGCACCACGCTAGTAACGGGCACCCACTGAGGAGCCTGTCCATTCACCAGCACCCGTTGCCGTCTGCCACTTAGCCAGTTATCGATCCAGCCGGGTAATTTTCCATCTATGCTCAGCGCTTACACTTTTCGAAGAAGGTGGCGGTGTGGTACCTTATCAAAGGCTTTCTGAAAGTCCAAGTGCACCACATCCACCGCCTTGTCCCGATTGGGCTCACTGAACACGAAGTGGAAAAAATTCAACAAAGTTCGTCAGGCATGACCGTTGCCTTCGGAAACCGCGCTGGGAACTCCTCCGTAGCAGGTTTGACCCTAATACGACGTCATTTTGTCCACCATGATGCTTTCCATGAGTTTACCGACTATCGAAGTCAGACTGATAGGTCGGTAGTTTAACGGATTGCTGGGGTCTCCTTTCTTGAAGATCGGAATCACCTCCGACTCACGCCAGTCTCTAGGAACGCATCCGGTCCAAATTGACATGTTAAAGATAGCGCATAGATGTCGTGATACTTTATCGCACACTTCCTTCAACACCTTGATAGAAACCCGTCAGGTCCAGGGGACTTATTCGTCTTTAGGTCAGTGATCCTTTTCTTTATTTCTCCTTTGGTAAAGTCCATTGCCTCCAGCTTTTCCCACGAGTAGTAATGCGTGGGCTGGAGGGTGGGACCACACTGTTTACTAAACACTGAAGAGAAGTAGTCATTGAGAAGGTTAGCATTTTCTGCATCTGACTGAGTTAATGCACCCTCCTCCTCCACTAAGGGCACAATCCTACGATGCATTGGTTTACGGTTATTTACATAGCCGAAGAACTCCTTGGGATTCTCCTTGCAGAGTCTCGCCACTCGGAGTCCTTCAGTACGCTTAGCCGCCCTTATGCTGGACTTCACTCTCCTGGCTAGCCTCCGGTACTCGTCAAAGGCACACGAGATCTTCGATCGCGGTTACGCATTTCTCTTCTCCCTAAGCAGTTGGCCGATTTCTCAATTAAACCACTTTGGTTGAACAGAAGACCTACGGAGGCAATTCAGAGGGATGCAACTTGATTGGAGACTCATGAAATTATTTTTGAAATTGTTCCACCGAATCCTCAACCTCTTCACATACCGCTACCGAAGGCTTGCAAAGTCTGCTCTTCTCAAGTCAAGTTTCCTTGATTGACTGGCAACAGACCTTATCTTCGGGATCTTGACGGTAAATCTAACTAGATGGTGATCACTGCCACCGAGCTCTTCGCCAAAAGAGACATCCTCAACGATATCATCCTCAGAGGTAAAGACCAAGTCAAGGATATTGTCTCTTCACGTCGGTTCTCTGACCCATTGAGTGAGGAACCTTTTATTGTTGAACTCCAGGAGTAGCGCGCTCTCGCCACAGGCAAGAGAGAGAGAGAGAGAGAGAGAGAAGAGAGAGAGAGAGAGAGAGAGAGAGAGAGAGAAAGAGAGAGAGAGAGAGAGAGAGAGAGAGAGAGAGAGAGAGAAAGAGAGAGAGAGAGAGAGAGAGAGGAGAGAGAGAGAGAGAGAGAGAGAAAGAGAGAGAGAGAGAGAGAGAGAGAAAGAGAGAGAGAGAGAGAGAGAGAGAGAGAGAGGAGAGAGAGAGAGAGAGAGAAAGAGAGAGAGAGAGAGAGAGAGAGAGAGAGAGAGAGAGAAGAGAGAGAGAGTAACAACAAGGAGAAACAACAAGGAAAGAAGGTACCCTAGGAGACCTTACGGTCCCTTCAAAGAGGGTACATTGGGACTAGCAATCGAGTAGGCACATGGCTGCTCAATTGTTTTGCGTCCCTTAACGGCAACTTTTCAAGACCTTGTCTAGTCTTGACTTGAACTGGTCAACAGATTCACTGTTGACAACTTCCACTGTAAGTGCGTTCCACTTACCCCAGAAACTTTAAAGTAAAAACTTTTTCGCAGAGATTGCGATTGTAATGCTTCAGTTAAAGTTTGAAGCCGTGATTATTGCGCGTTCCGTTCTTACTCAGTGTGAAAATATCCCGGTAGTCAACATTGTCGAACCCTCAAAGTATTTTGAAAACTTCGATGAGCTGACCACGCAGTCTACGGGTTTCCAGCGAGAACAGATCAAATTCTCATAGTCAATCCTCATAACTTTTATGTCGGATAGAAGGAATCAGCTTGGTAGCACCGGCTAGTATGCGTACCAATCTTGCGATGTACTTTGGTAATGAAGGACTCCAAAATTGTACGGCATACTCCATGTGCGGTCGGATATGTAAGTTGTAAGAACACAGTACAATATTCTGGTTCCGATAACCAAACTGACGCTTAATATAGGCCAAGCATCTTTTGGGCCTTTTTCTCCGCCTCAAGGCACTGTTTCGAGAACTTGAGGTCATTAGTGATTGTTACACCCAAGTCCTTCTTAGTGTCAAGTGATTCGATAGCAGTGCCCTTAAGGATATATACAGAGATTTTGGGTTTCTTTGGCCGATATGGATTACTTTGCATTTCCCCACGTTAAAAGGCATTTGCCACGTGTCCGACTACTCCACAATCTTCCTGCAGGCGGGCAGTATTCCGATCCTTAGCAACGTTCAACCTAAGTTTGGTATAGTCTGCAAATTTGGAAATCTTGGCAACCATGTCACCGTCCATGTCGTTGACGTAGATGATGAATAGTAGTGGTCCCAGGACAGAACCTTGAGGCACCACGCTAGTAACGGGCACCCACTGAGGAGCCTGTCCATTCACCAGCACCCGTTGCCGTCTGCCACTTAGCCAGTTATCGATCCAGCCGGGTAATTTTCCATCTATGCTCAGCGCTCACACTTTTCGAAGAAGGTGGCGGTGTGGTACCTTGTCAAAGGCTTTCTGAAAGTCCAAGTGCACCACATCCACCGCCTTGTCCCGATTGGGCTCACTGAACACGAAGTGGAAAAAAATTCAACAAAGTTCGTCAGGCATGACCGTTGCCTTCGGAAACCGCGCTGGGAACTCCTCCGTAGCAGGTTTGACCCTAAATACGACGTCATTTTGTCCACCATGATGCTTTCCATGAGTTTACCGACTATCGAAGTCAGACTGATAGGTCGGTAGTTTAACGGATTGCTGGGGTCTCCTTTCTTGAAAGATCGAAATCACCTCCGACTCACGCCAGTCTCTAGGAACGCATCCGGTCCAATTGACATGTTAAAGATAAACGCATAGATGTCGTGATACTTTATCGCACACTTCCTTCAACATCTTGATAGAAACCCGTCAGGTCCAGGGGACCTTTTCGTCTTTAGGTCAGTGATCCTTTTCTTTATTTCTCCTTTGGTAAAGTCCATTGCCTCCAGCTTTTCCCACGAGTAGTAATACGTGGGCTGGAGGGTGGGACCACACTGTTTACTAAACACTGAAGAGAAGTAGTCATTGAGAAGGTTAGCATTTTCTGCATCTGACTGAGTTAATGCACCCTCCTCCTCCACTAAGGGCACAATCCTACGATGCATTGGTTTACGGTTATTTACATAGCCGAAGAACTCCTTGGGATTCTCCTTGCAGAGTCTCGCCACTCGGAGTCCTTCAGTACGCTTAGCCGCCCTTATGCTGGACTTCACTCTCCTGGCTAGCCTCCGGTACTCGTCAAAGGCACACGAGATCTTCGATCGCGGGTACGCATTTCTCTTCTTCCCTAAGTATTTGGCCGATTTCTCGATTAAACCACTTTGGTTAAACAGAAGCCCTACAGAGGCATTTCAGTGGGATGCACCTTGATTGAAGAATCATGAACTTATTTTTGAAATTGTTCCACGAATCCTCAACCTCTTCACATACCGCTAGCCTTACATCAGTCAGCCCAGCACGAAGGCTTGCAAAGTCTTGCTCTTCTCAAGTCAAGTTCCCTTGAGTGACTGGCAACAGACCTTACCTTCGGGATCTTGACGATAAATTTTAACTAGATGGTGATCACTGCCACCAAGCTCTTCGCCTACAGAGACATCCTCAACGATATCATCCTCAGAGGTGAAGACAAAGTCGAGGATATTATTTCCTCACGTCGGTTCTCTGACCCATTGAGTGAGGAACTTTTTATTGTTGAACTCCAGGAGTAGCGCGCTCTAGCCACAGAGAGAGAGAGAGAGAGAGAGAGAGAGAGAGAGAGAGAGAGAGTAACATGGAGTAACATGAAAAGTAAGTACCCTAGAAGATCTTACGGTCCATTCAAAGAGGGTACCTTTGCACTATCATTCGAGCAGGCACATGACTGCTCAATTGTTTTGCGTCCCTAAACGGCCACTTTTCAAAACTTTGTCTAGTCTTGACCTGCACTGGTCAACAGTTTCACTGTTGACAACTTTAACTGGAAGTGCGTTCCACTTACCGCAGATATTGTAGGTGAAAAAATTTCCACACATATTGCGGTTGTAACGCTTCAGTTCAAGTTTAAAGCCGTGATTGCGCGTTCTGTTCTCATTCAGTGTGAAAATATCCCGGTAGTCAACATTGTCGAACCCTCGAAGCATTTTGAAAACTTCGATGAGCTGACCACGCAGTCTACGGTTTTCCAGCGAGAACAGATCTAATTCCCCTAGTCTATCCTTTTAACTTTTATGTAACATAGAGGGAATCAGTTTGGTTGCCCTAGCTTGTACGCGTTCCAATCTCGCGATGTCCTTTCAAAACGAAGGACTCCAAAATTGTACGGCATACTCCAGGTGCGGCCGAACGAGGGAGTTGTACAGACAAAGTACTATCCCCTTGTTACGTTATCCAAACTGGCGCTTTGTGTAGCCTAACATCCTTTGGGCTTTCTTCTCTGCCTCGAGGCACTGTTTCGAGAACTTGAGGTCGCTATTAATAGTAACACCCAAGTCCTTCTCAGTGTCACTCGATTAAAGAT
This sequence comes from Ceratothoa steindachneri, assembly GCA_963969495.1. Lineage (NCBI taxonomy): Eukaryota > Metazoa > Arthropoda > Malacostraca > Isopoda > Cymothoidae > Ceratothoa > Ceratothoa steindachneri. The sequence goes on along the minus strand of CAXAKS010000152.1, from coordinate 107,196 downwards.
CAGTGCCCTTAAGGATATAATGAGATTGGGTTTTCTGTGGCTGATATGCATTACTTTGCATTTCCCAACGTTAAAAGGCATTTGCTACGTGTCCGACCACTCCCCAATCTTTTCAAGATCTTCCTGCAGGCGGGCAGTATTTCCATCCTTTGCAACGTTCATACCAAGCTTGGTATCATCGTCAAATTTGGAAATCTTGACAACCATGTCACCGTCAAGTCACGCCATTCTATAGGAACGCATTCGGCCTGGATTGACATGTTCAGGATTGCGCTCAGGTGTCGTGACACTTGATCGCATACTTCTTTTAACACTTTAGTTAGAAACCCATCCGGGCCATGTGACTTATTCGTCATTAGGTCAGTGATCTTCTTTTTGATTTCTCCTTCGGTGAAGTCCATATCCTCCAGCTTTTCCCCCGAGTTGGAATCCGTCGACTGGGGGATGGGACCACACTCTTCTGTAATCACTGAAGAGAAGTAGTCGTTGAGGACGTTAGCATTTTCTGCATCCCACCGCTTTAATGTCCCCTCCTCATTCCTCAAAGGTACAATCGACAACGGATTGGTTTCCGGCTGTTTACATATCCAAAGAACTCCTTGGGATTTTCTTTACATAGTCTCGTCACTCGGAGTTCCTCAGACCGCTGAGCCGTCCTTTTGCCGGACTTCACTCTCCTGGCCGGCCTCCGGTATTCGTCAAAGTCACCCAAGATCTTCGATCGCCGGTAACAGTTCTGTTCTCCCTAAACAGTTGGCCGATTTCTCGATTAAACCGTTTGGTTGAACAGAAGACCGACGGAGGCATTACAGAGGGATGAAACGCGATTGAAGACTCATGAATGTGGTTTTGAAACTATTCCATGAGTCTTCAACAGCATCGCACACTTCTAGCCTCACGTCAGTCAGTCCAGCACGAAGGCTTGCAAAGTCTGCTCTTCTCAAGTCAGGTTTCCTTGATTGACTGGCAACAGACCTTACCTTCGAGATCTTGACGCTAAATCTAACTAGCTGGTGATCACTGCCACCGAGCTCTTCGCCTACAGAGAGATCCTCAACGATATCATCCTCATAGGTGAAGACCAAGTCGATGATATTGTCTCCTCTTATCGGTTCTCTGACCCATTGAGTGAGGAACTGGTTGTTGGTGAACTCCAAGAGTAGCACGCTCTCGCCACAGGCTGCTCTGGTTTCCCAGTCAACTTTGCTGTTGAAATCTACCATAACGATGCACACTCTGCCTTGAACCAGCTCACCCAGCAGCTGGTACAGTTGCCTGTCCTTATCAACGGTTTGGGAAGGGGGTCTCTAAAGCAGAAGGGTCCTGTATCTGACAGGACCGATCTCTAGGTCAACGCCTAGGAGCTCGTGGTCGGATATAACGTTGGAGTTCGTAGATTCGATTGTATCCTTGACATACAACACTACACCGCCACCATCTCTGTCTGGCCTATCTTTGTAGAAGAGTTGGTAGCCAGGAACCGTGAATTTGCCTTCAAAGTCTCGGTTTGAGTTTTTTATCCACGATTCTGTTATGACTACCATTTCGGGTTCTTTCGTCGCTACGAGGCCACGCAGCTCAGGAAACTTGTTCCTGGTTGACCTCGCATTGAACAGAAGAACTTTTAGGGAGTCCCCTAATGTAGGACCTCCCCTATACTCTTCCGTTTCCCGGCTTCTTGGTCGTGGCGCTGGCACCATTTTTGACAACCTCCGAGAAGGTTGTTTGGGAAGTGACTCGGGCGTACTGTTGTACGGCCGCCTTCCCAATGGGCCGGACACTCCTTTGGGTGGCCCCACTGCATCCTGGATGACGTTCGCTAGCAACACCTTGCCTTTAAAGGAGAGGTGCACCCCGTCCCTTTGTTAGAGGTCTTTTCTACCATCGAATAGGGCGTACGGGTCGACAAAAAAGACACCCTCCGCCGTACAGAGGTCTGCAAGGCGCCTGTTTAGCGACATGTTCCTTAAGTGGGCACTCCTGCTTGGACGCCACCTTGGGAGCATCCCCACCACGACGCGTCTGCGGGTTTTCAATCCACAGTCGTCGACAGCGCCCATAAGTGTCCTTATAATCTCGCCTGTAGGGCCTACCTTACCTCCTCTGAGGTAGAGGTCGTTGCCACTTACCATAAGGGCAACGACTGAAGTCTCTGAAATCTGAGACTTCTCGGCCTCAGCTCTTACCTGCTTATTCCCACAACCTCGGATGCAGCTCACCTTAACGCTTGTGCGAAGGCGGGCCGCTAGCAGGGGCTTCAGACCTCGTGCTTGAGAATCACCAATAAGGGTGACTCTTGCACATTTGTCTGCGGACGACTTAGTCTTTCCTTTCGGAGGCGCCTTGCCGCTTTCCTCTTGTATCTCTATTTTTTTTTTCTTCTTCTTCTTCATCTTCTTCTTCTTCTTCTTTTTCTTCTGCTTCTTCTTCTTCTTCTTCTTCTTCTTCTTCTTCTTCTTCTTCTTCTTCTTCTTTTTCTTCCTCTTCTTCTTCTTGTCTTCCTTTGTTATCTCTTCTTTTGTTACCCGTTTCTCTTTTTCTGCTTCTAATTTCTCGTCCTCTGTTTCCACTTTCTTTTCTTCTCTTTCTACTTTCTCTTCTTCTCTTTCTACTTTCTCTTCTTCTATTTCTACTTTCTATTTTTTCTTCTTTCTTTTCTTCTTCTCGGCTCGTTGAGGAAGCCCTTCAGCAGAAGAAATCGGCTGTTGGACATCGGGAGCCTTCTTGCCTGAGCATCTGCATCTCTCTGTTTTTAAGAGTTGAACTTCCCTTTAAAGGAGGGAGTTCTCCTCTCTCAGTTGAGCGATGCTCTCACCTAGGCGCTTCTCTAGTTCGCAGAAGTCACAGACACTGACGGCATCTGTGATCTCCTTGCCACTCCTGGCCCCGAAGTCTTCACTCCATCTGTATACTTTGCATATTTTGCAGGTTAGCTTTTGAAACGGAGGACCATTCTTCTTCGCCATCTTACAAAACTCTCGGACCATACGCATTAAAAAAGGGTTTTTGTATGTGATTTTCTCTCGCACTAATCACATCGGCCTATTTCCAGGAGTTTTTGGTCGTTCAGCGAACAGAAACCCTTTGACCAAGCACGCCAACCCTAAGGTCTCCCCTGGGCCGGACGTCCCCAATCGTGCCGCAGCTCCCAACTGAGCAGCACGAGAGCCCCAGTGAACTGGTTCTCTGATTTTTCAAAAGGGGTGCTTAAGGGGTAACTGTCTTCCTACTAAGTCCTACTAATCAACTAAAAACGGCCAGACTTGAGGCAAATAGTAAAGCTAAGTGCCCACGACTTCATCCGAGATCTTTATCTGATCTGGCAACCAGCCAGGCACAAGAGCTCTCTCACCAAAGAGCAGTTGAGCTTTTATTCACCAAGTAGCGGTCACAGGGAGCTGTTCAGGCAATTACACGTTAGGAGATATCTTCTAAGGGGTACCTAGCATTTCTCCATTAATCGTACCCCAAACGCCCTAGATCCCTTTAATCTCAGTCTCTTTTAACCTATGAGTGCTCCAAGGCGTTATTTAAAGAGGTTCCAAAGCCTCTCTTCTCACGCGGCATAAGGGAGCTGGTAAGGCCCTTATTAATAAACAACTTATGTGTAATAGAGATAAAGGTTTGTTTTTTGTTATTGGGTTTTTGTTTTGATTTTTTGACAGTTGAAGAGAGTTGGTGAAACTTAGTACTAACAGAATCGAAGAGGTTGGTAGGGCGATGCAAGGAGACGCATCAAAAAAATGGTAGAGAAGTTTGACAACCATTAGTCTGGATCCTACTATAGCTACCTTACTGGCATGGGTAACCCTACCGGACTAAAAGTCCCCCAGCTTAGCTAACTTAACTCAGGCATATCACGCAAGCTCTCTCACCGACGACAAGGTGGTTGTGTTAAGAGAGTAAGAGTAACAACAAGGAGTAACAACAAAGAAAGAAGGTCTTCTAGGAGAACTTACGGTCAATTTAAGGAGGGTACCTTTGGACTAGCAATCGAGTGGGCACATGGCTGCTCAATTGTTTTGCGTCCCTAAACGGCCACTTTTCAAGACTTTGTCTAGTCTTGACTTGAGCTGATCAACAGATTCACTGTTGACAACTTCAACTGGAAGTGCGTTCCACTTACCGCAGATACTGTAGGTGAAAATATTTCCACACAGATTGCGGTTGTAACGCTTCAGTTCAAGTTTAAAGCCATGATTGCGCGTTCTGTTCTCACTCAGTGTGAAAATATCCCGGTAGTCAACATTGTCGAACCCTCGAATTATTTTGAAAACTTCGATGAGCTGACCACGCAGTCTACGGGTTTGCAGCGAGAACAGATGTAATTCCCTTAGTCCAACCTTGCGTTGTCCTTTTGAAACGAAGGACTCCAAAATTGTACGGCATACTCCAGGTGCGGCCGAACGAGAGAATTGTACAGACAAAAAGTACTATTTCCTTGTTACGGTATCCAAACTGGCGCTTTATGTAGCCTAACATCCTTTGGGCTTTCTTCTATGCCTTAATGCATAGTTTCGAGAACTTGAAGGCGCTACTGATAGTAACACCCAAGTCCTTTTCAGTGTCACTCGATTTAAGAGCAGTGCCCTTAAGGATGTACTGGGATTTGTGGTTTCGGTGGCCAATATGCATTACTTAGCATTTTCCCACGTTGAAAGGCATTTGCCACGTTTCCGACCAATCCCTAATCTTTTTAAGGTCCTCGTGGAGGCGGGCAGTGTTCCCCTCCTTTGCCAGATTGATTCCAAGCTTGGTGTCGTCTGCAAATTTGGAGATTTTTGCAACCATGTCACCGTCCATGTCGTTGACATAGATAATAAACAGTAGTGGTCCCAGGACGGAACTTTGAGGGACACCGCTAGATACAGGCGCCCATTCAGAGGCACGTCCATTCACCACTACTCGTTGCCGTCTTTCACTTAGCCAGCTCTCTATCCAACCTGCTACATTGCCGTCTATGCCCTGTGCACGCACTTCCCGAAGAAGGCGGCGGTGTGGTACCTTATCAAAGGTCTTTTGGAAGTCAAGGTACACAACATCCACCGCTTTATCCCAATCATGCTCACTAAACACAAAGTGGAAGAATTCCACAAGGTTCGTCAGGCATGACCGTTGCCTTCGGAAGCCGTGCTGGGAACTCTTCAGTAGCAGGTTTGACTCTAAATACGACGTTATCTTGTCCACTATCATTCTTTTCCTGAGTTTACCGACTATCGAAGTCAAACTGATGGGTCGGTAGTTTGACGGTGGGCTGGGGTCTCCTTTCTTGAAGATCGGAGTCACCTCCGCCTCACGCCAGTCTCTAGGAACGCATCCGGTCCGGATAGACATGTTAAAGATAGCGCACAGATGTCGTGATACTACATCGCACATTTCCTTCAACACCTTGGATAGAAAACCGTCCGGTCCGGGGGATTTATTCATCTTTAGGTCAGCGATCTTTTTCTTTATTTCTCGTTCGGTGAAGTCCAGTACCTGAAGCTTTTCTCCCGAGTAGGAATCCGTGGGCTGAGAATGGGAGCACACTCTTCAGTAAACACTGAAGAGAAGTAGTCGTTGAGGAGGTTAGCATTTTCTGCATCTGAATGCTTTAATGTCCCCTCCTCATTCCTCAAAGGACCATTTGTTCGACGGATTGGTTTACGGCTGTTTACATATTCAAAAAACTCCTTGTGATTCTCTTTACAGAGTCTCGCCACTCGGAGTTCCACAGACCGCTTAGCCACCCTTATGCTGGCCCTCACTCTCCTGGCTAGCGCCGGTATTCGTCAAAGTCACCCGAGATCTTCGATTGCCGGTACACATTTCTCTTCTCCCTAAGCAGTTGCCCGATTTCTCGATTAAACCACTTTGGTTGAACAGAGGACCGACGGGGTATTTCAGAGGGATGAAACACGATTGAAGACTCATGAATATGGTTTTGAAACTGTTCCAAGTGTCTTCAACAGCCTCGCACTTTTCTAGCCTCGCGTCAGTCAGTCCCGCCCGTAGACCTGCAAAGTCTGCTCTTCTCAAATCAAGTTTACTCGATTTACTAGTTGCAGGCTCTGCCTTTAGGACTTTGACTACAAATATAATTAGTCGGTGGTCACTGCCACCGAGCTCTTCGCCAACAGAGAGGTCCTCAATGATGTCATCCTCAGAGGTGAAAACCAAGTCAAGGATATTGGCTCCTCTCGTTGGCTCTCTCACCCATTGAGTCAGGAACTCGTTGTTCGTGAACTCCAGGAGTAGTTACGTCTCGCCACAGGGTTCTCTGGTTTCCTAGTCAACTTGTGTGTTGAAATCTCTCATGATGATACTCACTCTGTCTTCGACAAGTTCTCCTAGTAGCTGGTACAGATCTCGGTCCTTTTCAACGAGTTGGGCAGGAGGTCTATAAAGCACCAGGGTCCTGTATTTGGCAGGACCTATCTCTAGGTCAAAACCTAATAGTTTATGGTTGGATACGATGTTGCAATCCGTCGAGTTGAGAGTATCCTTGACATACAACATCACACCGCCACCCTCTCTGTCTGGCCTATCTTTCAGGAAGAGCTGGTAACCGGGAATCGTGAATTCACCTTCGAAATCTCGGCTTGAGGTTTTAATCCACGTCTCCGTTATGGCCACCATCTCAGTTTCCTCTGTTGCTAAGAGGCCACGGAGCTCAAGATACTTATTCCTGATTGACCTCGCGTTGAACAGAAGAACTTTGAGGAAGTCCCCCAGTGTAGGACTCATTACGCTCTTCCGTTTCTTGGCTTCTTTTGTGTGGCAGTACCCATCTTTGCCACATCTAAGAACGTCGTTCCAGGAGTGACACGGGCATACTATCTTATGTCCGCCTTCACTCTGGGTCGGACGTTCCTCCGCGTCCGCTCTACGAATCCTGGATTATGTTACAGAGTACAGCCTTTCCCTTAAATGAAAGGTGCCCTCCATCCCTTTGGTAAAGGTCGTTTCGACCGTAAAAGGTGCGGTAAGGGTCCAGAAAGAAGACCCCTTGCGCCGTACAGAGGTCGGACAGGCGCTGGTTCAGGGTCATGTTCCTTGAGTGAGCTGTCCGGCTAGGACCTCTTCTTGGGAGCATCCCTACAACGACCCATTTGCGAGTTCTCAATCCGCAGTCGTCCACGGCTCCCATGACCGTGTTGGGGATTTTCTCGCTGTGGCCTACTTTGCCTCCTCGGAGGTATAGGTCATTTCCACTCACCATCAGGGCAACGACTGAATTCTCGGAGATCTGAGATTTCTCAGCCTCTACCCTGATGTAGTGGTTTCTTCGTCCTAGGGGGCAGCATACATCCACACTAGTGCGAAGGGGGGTCGCTAGCAGTGGCTGCAAACCTTGTGCTTGAGAATCGCCCACAAGGGTAACCCTCGGACATTTCCGTGCAGAGGTTTGAGGCTTTCCTTGCGCAAGCGCACTCTCGGTTCCCTCTTTCTTATCCATCTTATTTTTCTTCTTTTTCTTATTCATCTTTCCCCCCTATCTTCCTTTGTTATATACTCTTGTGTTTTTATCTTTTCATCCTCTGCTTCAACTTTCTCTTTTTCAGCTTCTACTATATCTTCTGTTTCAACTTTCTCTTCTTCCTGTTTCTTTCCCTTCCTTTTCTTTTTCTTTGAGGGTTTATCCGTAGCATGCGGACCTAGCTCTGGGGGTAATACTACAGATGCAGTGTTTAGTACAGGGCTTGACGTTAGCTCTGCTATTCTGACCTCTAGCCTGCGTATCAGTCCGGCGTGTTGTAATTCCAGGCTGTTTATTTTCTCCTCCAACTTTCTGGATCTTTCCTCGGAAGCCCTGCATGTTTCTTTTAGCTCCTTGATTTGGCCATTTAAAATAGAGTCGGTGCAGGAACTGGCCAGGTGGCATTTTGAAAAACACCCCTCCGGAAAGTCCACGCACCACTTATCTATGTGGCATATTGCGCATGTGTATTTTAGAGCTCCTGGTCCTTTCTTGCCAGTCATTTTGAACAATTTCTCTCTTTCAATACTTTGCGACCAATCAATGATAAAAAGGGGGGTTGGTGAGTTCTCCCCGCGTGAGTCGCTCCCGCCTATTGATCGGAGTCGTTTTGGAGTCTTCTAGAAGGCACGCTCCATGTACTGCTGTTCGTCCGACCAAGTCCTCAAGCCTCGGCGTGCCGTGGCTCCCAACCAAGCAGCACAGACAGTCCCCGAAGGGGCCATCGATTTGATACCAGGTGAACAACAACGAAGCATGCCCCTTACTAAACTCCTACTAGTTCCCTTCACAACGGCCAGGATCTCGGAGCAGCGTTCAATGGATATCCCGCCCCACCAAGAGACTCGACCCAAGGCTTTTTATTGGCCTGGCAACCAACCTGGGAACAAAGGGCCGTCACCTCGGACTGATGCTACCAAAGGAACCCGTCAACGGGCACTGGGAATGGTCAATAATTACGCGCCAGGAAAGGGGTTAACTAGGCACTACCTTCATCCCATTCATCGTGCTCCAACGCCTAGGACACCTCTAGTCCTAGTCTCTCGCAACCAGTGAGCGTCGATTGGCGTTGTTTATAGAGGTTCCAAAGCCTCTCTTCTGACGCGTGAGTAAGCTGCCAGGTCCTTATATGTAGATAAAGGGAAAAAATGGAAAGAGTGATATGATAGGAGTAGGCTTTTTTTTTTCTTTTTGTATGAGTGGGAGAGATAGGATAAAAGTAAAAAAGGAGAAGGATAGAGTAGAAAAAGGAAGGAAAGACGCACTTAGTCTGGAATCTTGTTTTCGATCAAATCAACAAGGGAAGCCCTACCAGGGGTACCCAGAAGAGGTACCCTTGCCGACATAGCTCGAAAAGTCAAAGGTCAACACAAGCTCTCTTCCCGCGACAGAGAGAGAGAGAGAGAGAGAGAGAGAGAGAGAAAGAAAAAGAGAGAGAGAGAAGAGAGAGAGAGAGAGAGAGAGAGAGAGAGAGAGAGAGAGAGAAAGAACCACAGAAATAGGAACCAGCAAAGACCCTAAGGTCCGCTCAAGGCCAGTCCGCTTACACATTCTAACGTTAGTGTATCCTGCTTTTTTTTCATGCTGTTTTTTTGTTATATATATATATATATATATATATATATATATATATATATATATATATATATATATATATATATATATATATATATATATATATATATATATATATAACTATTTCAACTCTACGGTACACACTTATCTACGTGTGTACCCTTGACATGCAGGTTTAACTATCCCTCAAATAAACTAACACGCTTTTTCGAACCAGGTGGGGGGAGGGGGTTATAGGGCAGTACTCTCTTCTCCCCAGGCGACGCCTGCTAGTGATGAAAATTATATACTTATAGGACCGACAGAAAAAGAAAAGTGGAATTCACATTCACTCCATGCATGGAAGCGCCGCTGGCATCTTTCTATTCATCATTTCATTTTAATCCTCAACTCCTTATAATATATGATGTTTTAATCTGTGCTCCTACTACGTTATATTTACGCTATTGAAGTACTCATCAATGCGGTTTTTGAACATATTAACTGACGTGCTTTCAACTACACGGTTGGGAAGGCCATTCCACGTTTGCGTGATTTTAAACGTGAAGTAATTTTGGGCTATAGTAGAGTTAAATCGCTTGTTCACTAAGGTTTGTTTCGGATTTCAAGAATTAGTTTCGTAGCCCGACGTTGCACTCTTTCTAACTGCGCTATATCCTTATTTAGGAAGGGACACCAAAATTGGACCGCGTATTCGAGGTGTGGGCGCACGAGCGATTCGTATAGTAGCATGATTATATCTTTCGATTTGAAAGTAAAATTCCGAGCAATATAACCTAGCATTCGGTTTGCTTTTTTGCAAGCTTCTGCGCATTGCTTTGATACTTTAAGGTCCTCCGAAATTAAAATCCCTAGTTTTTTTTAAGTTAACGGATTCGAGAATTTGGTCTTTCATATGGTATTCTACATTTAAGTTATAAAAGACCAAATTCTTAAATCCGTGAATTTAGAGAGAGAGAGAGAGAGAGAGAGAGAGAGAGAGAGAGAGAGAGAGAGAGAGAGAGAGTAACAAGGAGTAACAAGGAAAGGAAGTACACTAAGAGACCTTACGGTCCATTCAAAGAGGGTACCTTTGGACTAGCAATCAAGCAGGCACATGGCTGCTCAATTGTTTTGCGTCCCTAAACGGCCACTTTTCAAGACTATGTCTAGTCTTGACTTGAACTGATCAACAGATTCACTGTTGACAACTTCCAATAGAAGTGCGTTCCACTCACCGCAGATACTGTAAGTGAAAAAATTCCACACAGATTGCGGTTGTAACGCTTCAGTTCAAGTTTGAAGCCGTGATGGCGCGTTCTGTTCTCACTCAGTGTGAAAATATCCCGGTAGTCAACATTGTCGAACCCTCGAAGTATTTTGAAAACTTCAATGAACTGACCACGCAATCTACGGGTTTGCAGCGAGAACAGATTTAATTCCATTAGTCTATCCTCATAACTTTTATGTCGGGTAGAGGGGATCAGTTTGGTTACCCTGGCTTGTACGCGTTCCAACCTTGCGATATCCTTTCGAAACGAAGGACTCCAAAATTGTACGGCATACTCCAGGTGCGGCAGAACGAGGGAGTTGTACAGAAGAAGTACTATCTCCTTGTTACGGTATCCACCTGGCGCTTTATGTAGCATAACATCCTTTGGGCTTTCGTCTCTGCCTCGATTCACTGTTTCAAAAACTTGAGGTCACAAGTGATAGTTACACCCAGTCCTTATCAGTGTCACTCGATTCAAGAGCAGTGCCCTTAAGGATATACTGAGATTGGGGGTTTCTTCGGCCGATATTCATCATTTTGCATTTGTTCACGTTAAAAGGCATTTGCCACATGTCCGACCATTCCCCAATCTTCCCAAGATCTTCCTGCAGGCGGGCAGTATTTCCATCCTTTGCAACGTTCATACCAAGCTTGGTATCGTCGGCAAATTTATAAAATCTTGGCAACCATGTCACTGTCCATGTCGTTGATGTAGATGATGAATAGTAGTGGTCCCAGGACAGAACATTGGGCACACCGCTATTAACGGGCCCACCGCTAGTAACGAGCACCCACTCAGAAGCCTGTCCCTTCACCACCACCCGTTGCCGTCTGCCACTTAGCTAGTTCTCGATCCAGCCAGCCACTTTTCCGTCTATGCCCAGCGCTCGCACTTTCCGGAGAAGGCCGCGGTGTGGTACCTTATCAAAGGCTTTCTGAAAGTCTAAGTAAACCACATCTCTGCCTTGTCCCGATCGTGCTCACTGAAAACGAAGTGGAAGAATTCCACAAGGTTCGTCAGGCATGAGCGTTGCCTTCGGAAGCCGTGCTGGGAACTCCTCCGTAGCAGGTTTGACTCTAAATACGACGTCATTTTGTCCACCATCATGCTTTCCATGAGTTTACCGACTATCGAAGTCAAACTGATAGTTCGGTAGTTTGACGGTTAGCTACGGTCCCCTTTCTTGAATATAGGAGTCACCTCCGCCTCACGCCAGTCTCTAGGAACGGATTCGGTCCGGATTGACATGTTGAAGATTGCGCTTAGGTCTCGTGACACTTGATCGCACACTTCTTTCAACACTTTGGGTGGAAAGCCATCCGGGCCAGGTGACTTATTCCTTTTTCGATCACTGATCTTTTATATTTCCCCTTCGGTGAAGTCCATATCCTCCAACTTTTCCCCCGAGTAGGAATCCATTGGCCGGGCGATGGGACCACACTCTTCAGGAAACACTGAAAAGAAGTAGTCGTTGAGGAGGTTAGCATTTTCTGCATCTGAACTCTTTAATCCCCCTTCCTCATTTCTCAAAGGGCCAATCGTTCGACGGATTGGCTTACGGCTGTTCACATATCAAAAAATTTCCTTGGGATTCTCTTTACAGAGTCTCGCCACTCGGAGTTCCTCAGTACGCTTAGCCGCCCTTATGCTGGAATTCACCTCCCTGGCTAGCCTCCAGTATTCGTCAAAGTCGCCTGAGATCTTCGATTGCCGTTACACAGTTCTCTTCTCCCCCTAAGCAGTTGGCCAATTTCTCGATTAAACTACTTTGGTTGAACAGAAGACAGACGGGGACATTGCAGAGGGATGAAACGTGATTGAAGACTCATGAACTTATTTTTGAAACTATTCCACGAGTCTTCAACAACATCGCACACTTCTAGCCTCGCGTCAGCCAGTCCAGCACGAAGACCTGCAAAGTTTGCTCTTTTCAAATTGAGTTTCCTCGATTTACTAGTTGCATTCCCTGCCTTCGTGACTTTGACTACAAATCTAATTAGTCGGTGGTCACTGCCACCGACCTCTTCGCTAACAGAGAGGTCCTCAACGATGTCATCCTCAGAGGTGAAAACCAAGTCAAGGATATTGGCTCCTCTCGTTGGCTCTCTCACCCATTGAGTCAGGAACTCGTCGTTTGCAAACTCCTGGCGTAGTGCGTTCTCGCCCCAGGGTTCTCTGGTTTTCCAGTCAACTTGCGTGTTGAAATCACTCATGACGATACACACTCTGTCTTCGACAAGTTCTCCTAGTAGCTGGTACAGATCTCGGTCCTTTTCAACGAGTTGGGCAGGAGGTCTATAAAGCACCAGGGTCCTGTATTTGGCAGGACCTATCTTTAGGTCAACACCTAGTAGTTCATGGTCAGATACGATGTTGCAATCCGTCGATTTGAGAGTATTCTTGACATACAACATCACACCGCCACCCTCTCTGTCTGGCCTATCTTTCAGAAAGAGCTGGTAACCGGGAATCGTGAATTCATCTTAAAAATCTTGGCTTGAGGTTTTTATCCACGACTCCGTTATGGCCACCATCTCAGGTTCTTCTGTTGCTACGAGGCCACGAAGTTCTAGTACTTGTTTCTGATAGACCTCGCATTAAACAGAAGAACTTTGAGGGAGTCCCCGACTGTAGGACTCCCTACGCTCTTCCGTGTCCCGCTTTCTTTCTCTGTGGCGGGGTCACTCCCCTCTTTGTGACTTCAGAAAAGGTCGTTCCTGGAGTAACACTGGTGTACTGGCATACGTCCTCCTTTACTCGGGGTCTGACACTTCTTTGGGTCCGCTCCACAACATCCTGGATCATGTTTGCGAGTGCAGCTTTTCTTTTAAAGGAAAGATGCACTTCGTCCCTTTTGTACAGGAAATTTCTCCCTTAAAAGGTGCGGTAGGGGTCTACAAAAAAGACTCCTTCCGCCGTACAAAGATCTTCCATGAGTTGATTTATGCAGACCTTCCTCGTGTGAGCATTGCGGGATCGACCTCGTCTTGGGAGTATACGACCACGACACGTCTGCGGGTTTTTAGCCCACAGTCGTCAACTCCTCCCATAACCGTGGTCAGGATCTTCCCACTGGCGTCTACTTTGCCTCATCGTAGGTAGAGATCGTTGCCACTTGCCATAAGGGCAACTACTGAGTTCTCAGAGATCTGGGATTTCTCAGCCTCCACCCTTATTTCTCCGTTCCCCTTTCCTGGAAGGCAGCTTACCTTCACCCTGGTGCGAAGGCGGGCCGCTAGCAAGGGTTGTAGATCCCGCGCTTGGGAGTCACCGATCACGATGACCCTCGCGCATTTGGGTTCAGAGGACAGAGGGTTTCCTTTCAGTATGGGCTCTTTCGATTCCTCTTTCTTCCCCACTTTTTGGGGTTTTTTTCTTCTTCGTTTTTTCTTCCGTTTCTACTTTCTCTTCTGTTTTATCTACTGTTTTTCCTTTCTTACTCTTCCTTTTCTTTTTTTTGACGCCTTGAGTAACCCCAGCAGTTGCTGGTGCTGGGACGTCGGATGGTTGGCCTATCTCTATCGACGCGGTGCATAAGGGCCCAACAGAGGAGCCATCCGCATTGTTGGGAGTTTCTTGTTGCTGTTGCTCTACCTTGGTGGCTTTAATCTCTGCAATGATGGCTTCGAGATGACGGATTTGAGTCACATGCTCAGACTCGAGGATTTTCACCTTTTCTTCCAGCCGTCGTGTTTTTTCCTCAGATGATATACAAAGTTCCTTAAGCTCCTGAAGTTCTGCCCTTAGGATGCAGTCCGTGCAGATACTTCCAGGGTGGCATTTTGAGAAACACCCCTCCGGAAAATCTACTGATCACTTGTCCTTTTGGCATGTCGAGCAGGTATACTTTAACGCACCAGGTCCTTTCTTTCCAGTCATGCTGAACACTTTTTATCTCGGAATACTTTGTGACCACTCAATAAAAAAGAAAGGGTATGGTGAGTTGCCCCGCGTCAGTCGCTCCCGCTATTGATCGGAGAGGTTTCGGATCTTTCAGAAGGCACGCTCTTTGTGCTGCTGTTCGTCCGACCGAGTTGTTAAACCTCGGCGTGCCGTGGCTCCGCACCAAGCAGCACAGACGGTCCCGAAGGGGCCATCGATTTATCACCAGGTGAACAATGGAGCACACCCCGTACTAAACTCCTACTAGTTCCCTCCACGACGGCCAAGATCTTGGAGCAGCGTTCAATGGATATCCCGCCACACCAAGAGACTCGACCCAAGGCTTTTTATTGGCCTGGCAGCCAACCTGGGAACAAAGGACCGTCACCTCGGACCGATGCTACCAGAGGCATCCGTCAACGGTCACTGGGAATGGTCAATAATTACGCGCCTGGGAAGGGGTTAACGGGGCACTACCCTCATCCCATTCATCGTGCACCAACGCCTAGGACTCCTCTAGTCCTAGTCTCTCGCAACCAGTGAGCGTCGATTGGCGTTGTTTATAGAGGTTCCAAAGCCTCTCTTTTGACGCATGAGGAAAGAGAGAGAGAGAGAGTTACAAGGAGTTACAAGGAATATTAGTACCTCAAAAGACTAGTTTGTCCATACCGAGGGGGTACTTTTGTTGTGTTTTTTTTCTTAACTAATTGCTTTAGAGAAAGTATAGTACAGTTCAAGGCTCTCCCCTCCCACCTCTCCGACCCGAGTCAATCGGGCATAGAAAGTATGAAAAGACACCTACTGTCCGAAAAAAAGTGTACAGTCAGAAATTTTTATAGTAAAGCGGAGCCTATCTCTTTATTGTATTATTTAGTTAAGAATCAATTATTTAAAACAAACATACACAAAAATATTATCTTAAAAAGTAATCGTCCTTATAATTTTATCTAATCTCTTTTTGAAAGTATTAACGGTAGGACTCGAGACAATCTCTTCAGATAACTGGTTCCATGCATTTACAATTTTGTACGAGAAAAAATTTCCACATAAATTAAGACTGTACTTTTTCGGGACTAGTTTCATGCCGTTATTTCGTGTCATATTTTTATTGAATTCGAACCAGGTGGTGTAGTCTACATTTTCAATTCCTTTTAGGATTTTAAATACTTCAATGAGCTGACCTCGCATACGTCTAGTTTCTAGTTTGTATAGATTTAACTTTTCCAGTCTTGTTTCGTAATTGTATTTTCTTAATGATGGAATCATCTTCGTAGTCGTGGCTTGTACTCTCCCCAATCTTTCTATGTCCTTTCTGAGGGAGGGTGACCATACCTGTGCACAGTATTCTAATTGTGGTCTTACTAGAGCATTGTATAAGTTAATTATTAGCGTCTTACTTTTATAGCTGATCTGTCTCTTAATGTATCCAAGTATCTTTCGCGCTTTCTTTTCTACATCAACACAGTGCTGTGTGAATTTTAGGTCATTAGATATACAAACACCGAGGTCCTTTTGGATTTTTGTTTCTGCTATTATTTTGTTATTGAGTTTGAATTCTGCCTTCGGATTTTTGTGGCCAACGTGCATTAATTTGCATTTGTCAAGATTTAGTGGGAGATTCCATCTTTCAGACCATTCAGATATGTGGTCAATGTCCTTTTGAAAATCTATTATATCTTGCTCGGTAACTATGCTTTTACCCAGTTGGCAGTCGTCAGTGAATTTGGAGATCTTAGAGATTAATCCCACGTCTATATCATTTACATATATAATAAAAAGCAAGGGGCCCAAGACTGATCCCTGAGGAACGCCGCTATTTACAGTTATCCACTCGGACTCTTCTCCATTGATCACCACCCTCTGCATACGATTACTAAGCCAGTCTTCAATCCAATTCGCTATTTTGCCTTGTATTCCTAGGGCTCTAACTTTGGACATTAATTTTCTGGGTGGCACTTTGTCAAAAGCCTTTTGAAAATCTAAATACAGGATGTCGACGAATCTCTCACTATCATGAATGGTGTTAATGTAATGAAAGAACTCTAGCAAGTTTGTAACACAAGATCTGTGTTTCCTAAATCCGTGTTGCGTGTTTCTTAGCAGTTCATTGGCTTACTATTTTTCTGCTATAATACTTTCCAGCATTTTGCCAATTATTGATGTCAGACTTATTGGTCGATAATTGCATGGTAGATCTTTGCGTCCTTTTTTAAATATTGGAGTGACATTAGCTAATTTCCAGTCTTGAGGAACAGTATTATTTTTAAGTGATAAGTTAAAAATGTAGGTTATCTGGTCTACCACTGCATCCTTTACTTCTTTGATTACTCTTGGCACTATTTTATCAGGTCCTGGGGATTTAAATTTATTCATTTTATCTATTCGTATTTGTACATCCTTGCTCGTGCATTTGAACATTTCTAGTGCGTTATTTCCTAAATACTCATTATACGGAGCGATATTTTGATTTGAGGTGTCGTCGGTGAAAACCGAGCCAAAGTACTCATTTAGCGTAGTAGCTATATCTTTATCCTTAACTTGTAAATTATTGTGACCATCGTTGATTGGGCCAATGATGTTTTTTTTATTGGTTTTCTACTATTAACTAGGGCGTAAAATTCTTTGGGGTTTTCTTTACAATTTAATGCTACCCTCATTTCCTCGTTACGCTTTGCTCTCCTAATTCCATTTTTTATCTTTCTTCCGAGATCAAAATATTTCTTTTTATTTTCTTCTAAGCTGTTTAATTTAAACGCCTTATAAGCCTCTTTTATTTTGTCAATATCCCTCTTAATTTCATTCGTCATCCATTTGGGATTTTGATTTTTTCCACTTTTTCTGACTGCTTAAGGAATGAATTGAGATTGTTTCCTTAAAAGATTGTATTTAAACTCGTTCCATACTTCATTTATGTCTCTGCCATTTAGTTGATAGTTTATGAGACTTTGTTTTAAAGCCGCGAAGTTTGCCTTTCTGAAATCTAATTTTGCATTACTTCTTACAATTTTTTGGTTTGGTAAATTTAATTCGAATTCTATTAGGTTATGGTCGCAGCCACCGAGTTGATCGCATACAGTTACGTTTGAGATAATTTCATCATCTGAAGTTAAGATTAAGTCCAATATATTTTCTCCTCTAGTAGGCTCGGTGACCCATTGAGTTAGCAGATTTTCCTCTATGAAAATGAGTAATCTTTGTCCTTCAGAATCTGAGTTCCGTGACAGCCAATTAATTTGGGGGCAGTTAAAGTCGCCAATAATAAGCGATAATTTGTCTTTACTAACATTCGTCAGAATTTCGTAAAATCGATTATCTGCTTCATATGAATGGTGTGGCTTTCTATAGGCTAAGTATATATACAGACATTTGTTTATGTTTAATTTTATTCCTATTAATTCAAATTCTGTCTCTATATTACAATTAATAGGCTGAAGGTCTTCTCTTATATATAATAGCACCCCACCTCCTTCCTTGTAGATTCTATCTTTGTGAAATAATTTGTAACCTTCGAGTTGAAATTCACTGATATAATCCCTCGTATGACTATGGATCCAAGTTTCGGTGATGCCTATTATATCATATTTATTCAATGCTACTAACGCTTTGAATTCTAAAAACTTATTCCGGATTGATCTAGCATTAAATAAAATTGCTTTGAGAGAACTTATCCGTTTACTGTTGGTCTTGCACCGAGGTCGTTTCCCGAATTAGCTTGGGGTTCTGGAGAGATGGCAGGTTGCTTTAGCACTTCGGTCAGGAATAAATGGAGCAATTCTCCGTATTGCTCTTTTTCTTTTCTGCTAAAATGCGTTCCGTCTAGTTTGAAATATTCCTCTCTCCGGATAAAATTCTGCCATAGGTCTACGAATTTAACATTTTCTTTTTCACATATCTTTTTTACGCGATCGTTAATGCCTATTGCTCGACTTAACATTTCTCTATTTGAATTTAGTCTCGGTATTAATCCTATTACCATGCTCCTCTTGGTCTTTGATTTGATTTTTTCGACGAGCTTAGAATAGTCCTCAATGATCTTTTCACTTCCAGCATAATTTCTATTACAAAAGACATCATTAGTTCCAACGTTAGTTATTACGGAACAATTTTGTTTTTTTTAAAGTTAGATTGTCTATCTCTTGAGTTATTTTTTTGATGTTCGCTCCGGGATAACACCAGAATTTACGTTTACTATGATTTTTCGCACCAAAAAAGTCTATCTGGTTTCTAATTAAGGAGTCTCCAATTAAGTAAGTGTCTTCTTCTTTTAGATGTGTATTTCTATTTTGGGGAACACCGAGTGTATTCGTGTTTGATTTTGATTTAGTTTTTCGTTTATTTGTAATTGCTATCGAGTGCTCTTCTCTGACACTGTTATTTTCAATTTTGTTTTCTAAAAGCAGTACATATTGTTCTAATTGCATTACTTTTTGATCTATTCGAGTTATTCGATTTTCATTGATAGCACAATCACATCTATTGGTTTCTAGTGCAGAGATTCTGTTGGTTAGGTCATGAATGATTTTCATTAATTCATTCTTTTCCTTTTCATGCTTTTCTGCCATTTTGCAAAAGAGACATACACTTTGGGCTGTGATTTGTTCAAAGCATTGTTCAGGGTATTTTATGATCCACTTAACTGTCTTACATTTGAAACAAAATGCCTTTAGTCTTTGGGCACCCGGCATTTTAGTTTTTTTTCTGTGTTTCCTTATCGGTATGAAGAGTTTATGTATTTAATGTATGTGTGTATTTAAATGAATTAATTTGCAAGATGAGGTGAAAGAAAAGGAGAAAAGTGAGTAAGCTAATCAAGTGAATAAAGAACTAAATAAATTTGTCAAGGAAAATAACTTACTGACAATTTGAAATCAGCGTCGAAAGGGGTTGAATTCAAGATGGCGTCTGCTGTTAAATCAAATGAGTCATACTCTAACGTGATTGGTCGGTTTGTCGGCTGTGGTTTTTGGAGAGGAAATACTTTCTTCTGATTGGTCCTTTTGGCCGTCCCAATGCAAGATGGCGCCGACCAATTTTTACGTCACTTAAATGTCTAAATATAAAACATTCACTTTTTGTAAACAAATGGTAAAAAAAATACACTATAGAAACAGTTATTAGGTCAAAATAAAGCAACGTTTCTACGAAAAACACGCTTTGAAGGCAGAAATCGATAGCAAACAACACTTCACAAGTAAAACAGCGGGAGCACAAGGGAACACGTCCGAACTGAAAGAGAGAGAGAGAGTTACAAGGAAAGAAAGTACCCTAGGAGACCTTACGGTCCATTCAAAGAGGGTACCTTTGGACTAGCAATCAAGCGGGCACATGGCTGCTCAATTGTTTTGCGTCCCTAAACGGCCACTTTTCAAGAGACTTTGTCTAGTCTTGAATTGAACTGGTCAACAGAGAGAGAGAGAGAGAGAGAGAGAGAGAGAGAGAGAGAGAGAGAGAGAGAGAGAGAGAGAGAGAGATAGAGAGAGAGAGAGATATTTACAAGGAGTTACAAGGAAAGCAAGTACCTTAAAAGATCTTTCGATCCATTCCGAGAAGGTAAAGGTTCCCTATCCAATATATACATAAATATAGTTAGGTACTACTAGTTCAAGACAAATGGACAGTAAAGTTGAAGGTTCTCCCCACCCTCCTCTCCCACCCGCCACGCGGGTCTGGAAAATGAAAAAATACCTGTTTCAGTTGAAATAAAGTACTCAACCAGGAACTTTATAGTAAAGTTGTTGAAACCTACCTAGGTATACAAGCATATATATATTTTTTTTTCTGATATTCGAATCTCGTCATTTAACTATAATATACACAGTCATGTAGATTTCATATTTGATTTCATTAAATCTTATGCATTTCATCCTGACAATAATGAGATTAGTATTATCATAGTTGAAATCTCGTGATTTGACTTGTGTGCACTTACATATTATT
This sequence comes from Ceratothoa steindachneri, assembly GCA_963969495.1. Classification (NCBI taxonomy): domain Eukaryota; kingdom Metazoa; phylum Arthropoda; class Malacostraca; order Isopoda; family Cymothoidae; genus Ceratothoa; species Ceratothoa steindachneri. The sequence goes on along the minus strand of CAXAKS010000152.1, from coordinate 87,090 downwards.
TATATACACCTACAATTATCTTAATATACACCTTCATAGTAATTCCATCATAATAACTACACTTCCGTACTGAGAATCTTGTCAGCATAATAATTTATATTAACATTCATATATATCAATCACATTTTATTTACAAATTAATAACTCAATGTGTGTATGATTTTGTCAAGTTTATTCTTAAAAGTTTCCACAGTTTTACTTGATATAACATCTTTGGGTAGTTTATTCCATATATTTACAATTTTATATGAGAAGAAGTTTCCAGTTAAATTTTTCTTATACTTCAATGGCGCCAGCTTCATTCCGTTGTTCCTCGTCTCGAATTTATTTAACTTAAACCATATCTCAGCTTTTACGTTCTCAATTTTATTTAATATCTTGAAGATTTCTATTAGTTGGCCTCGCATTCTCCGGGTTTCCAGTCTTAAAAGTTTTAGTCTCTCTAATCTAGTTTCGTAGTTGTTTTCTTAATGATGGTATCAGTTTTGTTGCTCTTTCTTGGACTTTTTCGAGTCTTTCAATATCATTCTTAAGATGTGGAGACCAGAATTGTACACAATACTCCAAATGTGGGCGAACTAATGCATTATATAAATTCAGTACTATGGTTTCATTTTTATATTTAAATTGTCGTTTAATGAATCCTAGGATTTTGGAGGCCTTTTTTCCTGCTTCTATGCATTGAAGACTAAATTTAAAATCATTCGATATATAAACTCCTAAATCTTTCACGACTTTTGTTTTTTTTATTTCCGAACTGAACAATGTGTATATAGATTGTGGATTTCTGCTTCCAATATGCATTACCTTGCTCTTTTCTGAGTTTATTAGCAGTTTCCATTTTCTTAACCATTCTTCTATTAGATCAATATCTCTCTGAAGTTCATCTGAGTTTTCTTTATTACTTATTCCCTTTCCAATTTTTGCGTCGTCTGCAAATTTAACAATTGTGGACATGAGACCTATGTCTAAATCATTGATATAGATTATGAATAGAAGGGGGCCCAACACAGAACGTGGAGGCACCCCACTTAAGACTCTTGTCCATTCAGAGGCAGACCCATTGATTACCACTCTCTAATATCTATTTCTAAGCCAGTCTTCGATCCAATCTCCTACTTTTTCTGTAATTCCAAGTGCCCGAAGTTTTGTAATCATTAATTTGTGGGGCACTTTATCGAACGCTTTCTGAAAATCGAGGTATATAATATCGATCGACTTGTCATCATCATATTGCTCAAATACATATTGGAAGAAGTCTAGCAAATTCGTTAAACAAGATTTATTTTTCTGAATCCACGTTGTGATTCTCTTAGCAGCTGTTTTGATTCTAGATGTAATACAATTTTCTTGGCGATGAATGATTCTAAAAGTTTTTCAACGACTGACGTCAAACTGATCGGTCGATAGTTTTTCACAAGCTCTCTGCAACCCCTTTTAAAAATGGGTGTAACATTTGCATATTTCCAGTCATTGGGGACAATTACATTTTCTAATGATTGATTAAAAATATTTGCTAACAACTTCTTTTAATTCTTTCAAAACTCTGGGATAAAACATATAAGGTCCAGGTGATTTATTGGCATTCATTTTATTTATAAAATATAACATCTTCGGCCGTACAGCTGACATATTATAATGAGTCATTGCCTGTATATACAATGTTTAGTTCAGGTATATGAGAAATCTCTTCGTTAGTAAAAACACTCAGGAAATAATCGTTCAATAGACATGCTATATGATAGTTAGAGAATTTTAAAACACCATCACTATCTCTCAATGGTTTAATATTATTCTTTATAGGTTTACTATTATTAACAAGAGCATAAAATTCCTTCGGATTCACTTTGCAATTTTGTGCCACTCTAATCTCTTCTTCTCTTTTGGCTTTTTTAATTTCTCTTTTTATTTTTCGCTTTAGGATATCGTATTTTTCTCTTAACTGTTGAGATGGCTTGATTTTATTCATTTTGTACGTTTTTTTCCTATCTCTTATCATAATTTTTATTTCCTTGTTTAACCAAGTGGGGTCTTGATTAATATGCGCATTTTTAGTTTTGATGGGAATATGTTCTGTCTGCTGTCTAATAAAAATTCCTTAAAAGATATCCATGCATTGTTTGTAGCATATCCTGCCAGGCTTGCTTTGATGGCTTCATAATTTCATCTGTTAAAATTGGGTCTGCGAATATTTTTCTTGCTTTCCCAGGTCGATAATAAGATATCAAACTCTATTAGATTGTGATCACTTCATTCGAATTTTTCACCGACGTAAATGTTTGAGAGTAAGTTGCTTTCAGTTGACAATAGAAGGTCTAGTATATTGTTACCTCTTGTTGGTTTACTGACCCACTGAGTTAAGAAATTATCCTCAATAAAATCCATAAGTCTCTTCCCTTCTTTATCTGCTTCTTTAGTTATCCAGTTAATTTTTCTGCAATTGAAGTCTCCCAGGATTACAGCTAGCTTCTTATCTATTTGTTTTGTCAGTATATCATACAACGTTACATCAAGATCAGGTGACTGCTGAGTTTTTTTGTATATTAAATAAATGCATATATTTATTTTATCTAAATTTAACTTCACTCCAATCAGCTCTAGGGTCGTATCCAAGGCAATTTCTGTTGGATAAAGATATTCACGGACATATAATAACACGCCTCCACCCACTCGATCTTTTCTATTTTTATTGAACATTTTGTAGTTTTTTTAATTCAAATTCACCTCTAAAATCTCTGGAGTTCAAATTTATCCATGATTCTGTAATTGCAATTACATCATACTTCTCTACAGCTACCATAGTTCTGAATTCTAACATTTTGTTTCTGATCGAACGTGCATTGAGAAGAATTGCTCTTATGGGTTTATTGCACTTCCTGGAGGATACTCGTTTCCCGAAATCGGGGTCGCTGGAATGACTGGGGTTTCTCTGGTTTTACAAATATTGCTTCTACTACTACAACATTCGAAGAGATTAAATACATTAACGTTCAACAATTCCCCGTATTTCTTTTTGCCCTTATTGTTTAAGTGCGTGCCATCCTTTAAAAAGTACTCTTCTCTATCGATGAAGCTTCGCCAGAAATTTCCGAATTTAATTCCTCTTGCTTCGCACATTCTTTTAAGTCTTAGATTGATACTAATAGTTTTGCTTAATGCCTCTCTTGATGCATTTAATCTTGGCAATCTGCCTACCATAATACCTTTGTCCGTTTTTTCTTTGATTTTGTTTGATAATGACTCGAATTCTGAAATAATTTCTTCGGTTTTGATCATTTTATCTTTAGTATAAGATTCATTGGACCCAACATGCACGATTACTGTACTTACTTCGTTGTCCAATTGAAGATTTGAAATCTCCTCGTTAATTTTCTTAACCGTAGCACCTGGATAGCAATATGTCTTCCTGTTTGTCTTACCATTTAATCCAAAATAATCACTTTGATTCCTTACTAAAGAGTCGCCGATCAGCAAAGTCTGTTTTTCTTTCTTAGAATTTAATGAATTTTTGTTATTTCTACTAAGTTTTGAGGAAGTATTATACGTTTCTGTTTGCGAGGTATGTGATATGTTTGCGTCAAATGTTGTTTTACATGTCGCTAATGTAACAACACAATCATTCCCTTTTATTTTATTTTCTAAGATCGCAACTGTTTGTTCGAGGAGAACAGCCCTCTCACTTAACTTGACGTTCTTCTGGGTAATATTTTCGTTAAGTGACTCGAGAGAGACTAACTTTTTTTCTAATTCATCAACTTTGCTCTCAATATTTTCCACAACAGAGCTTTTACCAGTAGAGTTACGATTGCTTAACTCTTGCGCCGAGATTCTATTTTCCATATCGCAGATTAATCTTAACAAATTGTTTTTTTCCTTTGTATGGTTTTCCTCTAATTTACAGAAGAGAGACAGATGCTGAGCGAAGTAATGTTGTGATATGTTTGCTCCGGAAAATTTACGCACCACTTGACTGTCTTGCACTTAAAGCAGAAGGCTTTCAACTTCTCTGCACCAGGCATACTAAATTAAGGAATGAAATAAATGAGCCTAGTTATAAAGGAAATTAAGGTTGTTTTCTTCGATGTAATTATATAAAGAAATACAAATGTCGAATACAGAGATGAATCTATATATAAGCAATATTATTCAAAATTTAGATATTAGCTATTTTCTACAATTTTATTTCTATAACAATCACTTGCCTTTTTGCAGTCCCAATCCAAGATGGCGCCGGGCAGCTAGGTTTAGTGAGATACACTATTCACTGGTTGGTTGATTTTGTTGACGTGGCGTGACGCGGATAAAATCTGTTCTGTGATTTGCCGAATCAATTATGACGTCACTTGCAATGGGAAACTCTGATTGGCCGACAAGAAAACCGGCTTGAACGTCCAAATATTGACAGTTTATTTTTAAAATCAAATATTTATAAAACAACAAACAACAAAACCACACACGATACAAACAGTTAGTAATTCACAATAAAGCAATGTTTTCTGATTAAAACACTTTGTGAAGGCAAAAAAAAGGTACAAAAAACAACGCGTAATAAATAGAACAGCAGGAGCACAAGTAAACACGTCCGAATTAGAGCACGGCTGAACGCAGAGAGAGAGAGAGAGAGAGAGAGAGAGAGAGAGAGAGAGAGAGAGATAGAGAGAGAGAGAAAGAGAGAGAGAGAGAGTAACAAGGAGTAACAAGAAAAGTTAGTACCCTAGGAGACCTTACGGTCCATTCAAAGAGGGTACCTTTAGGCTAGCAATCGAGCTGGCACATGGCTCGAGAGAGAGAGAGAGAGAGAGAGAGAGAGAGAGAGAGAGAGAGAGAGAGAGAGAGAGAGAGAGAGAGAGAGAGAGAGAGAGAGAGTAACAACAAGGAGTAACAACAAGGAAAGTAAGTACCCTAGGAGACCTTACGGTCCATTCAAAGAGGGTACCTTTGGACTATCAATCAAGCAGGCACATGATTGCTCAATTGTTTTGCGTCCCTAAACGGCCACTTTTCAAGACTTTGTCTAGTCTTGACTTGAACTGGTCAACAGATTCACTGTTGACAACTTTCACTGGAAGTGCGTTCCACTTACCGCAGATACTGTAGGTGAAAAAGTTTCCACACATATTGCGGTTGTAACGCTTCAGTTCAAGTTTGAAGCCGTGATTGCGCGTTCTGTTGTCACTCAGTGTGAAAATATCCCGGTAGTCAACATTGTCGAACCCTCGAAGTATTTTAAAAACTTCGATGAGCTGACCACGCAGTCTACGGGTTTCCAGCGAGAACAGATCTAATTCCCCTAGTCTATCCTCATAACTTTTATGTCGGATAGAGGGAATCAGTTTGGTTGCCCTAGCTTGTACGCGTTCCAACCTTGCGATGTCCTTTCGAAACGAAGGACTCCCAAATTGTATGGCATACTCCAGGTGCGGCCAAACGAGGAGGTTGTACAGACAAAGTACTATCTCCTTGTTACGGTATCCAAACTGGCGCTTTATGTAGCCTAACATCCTTTGGGCTTTCTTCTAGGCCTCGATGCACTGTTTCGAGAACTTGAGGTCGCTAGTGATAGTAACAACCAAGTCCTTCTCAGTGTCACTCGATTCAAGAGCAGTGCCCTTAAGGATATAATAAGATTGGGGGTCCTGTGGCCGATATGCATTACTTTGCATTTCCCCACGTTAAAAGGCATTTGTGACGTGTCCGACCACTCCCTAATCTTCACAAGATCTTCCTGCAGGTGGGCAGTATTTCAATTTGGAAATCTTAGGCAACCATGTCACTGTCCATGTCGTTGACGTAGATGATGAATAGTAGTAGTCCCAGGACAGAACCTTGAAGCACCCTGCTAGTAACGGGCACCCACTCAGAAGACTGTCCATTCACCACCACCCGTTGCCGTCTGCCACTTAGCCAGTTCTCGATCCAGCTTGTTACTTTTCCGTCTATGCCCAGCGCTCGCACTTTCCGGAGAAGGCGGCTCTGTGGTACTTTATCAAAGGCTTTCTGAAAGTCTAAGTAAACCACATCCACAGCCTTGTCCCGATCGTGCTCACTGAAAACGAAGTGGAAGAATTCCACAAGGTTCGTCAGGCATGACTGTTGCCTTCGAAAGCCGTGCTGGGAACTCCTCAGTTGCAGGTTTGACTCTAAATACGACGTCACTTTGTCCACCATGATGCTTTCCATGAGTTTACCGACTATCGAAATCAGACTGATAGGTCGGTAGTTTGACGGATGGCTGGGGTCTCCTTTCTTGAAGATTGGAGTCACCTCCGCCTCACGCCAGTCTCTAGGAACGCATCCGGTCCGGATTGACATGTTAAAGATAGCACACAGATGTCGTGATACTTCATCGCACACTTCCTTCAACACCTTGGGGAGAAACCCGTCCGTTCCAGGGGACTTATTCGTCTTTAGGTCAGCGATCTTTTTCTTTATTTCTCCTTCGGTGAAGTCCATTGCCTCCAGCTTTTTCCCCGAGTAGGAATACGTGGGCTGGAGGATGGGACCACACTCTTTAGTAAACACTGAGGAGAGGTAGTCATTGAGAAGGTTAGCATTTTCTGCATCTGACTGAGTTAATGCACCCTCCTCGTCCACTAAAGGCCCAATCCTACGATGGATTGGTTTACGGCTATTTACATAGCCGAAGGACTCCTTTGGATTCTCCTTGCAGAGTCTCGCCACTCGGAGTTCCTTAGTACGCTTAGCCGCCCTTATGCTGGACTTTACTCTCCTGGCTAGCCTCCGGTACTCGTCAAAGGCACCCGAGATCTTCGATCGCCGGTACGCATTTCTCTTCTTCCTAAGCAGTTGGTGCGATTTCTCGATTAAACCACTTTGGTTGAACAGAAGACTGATGGAGGCATTTCAGAGGGATGCAACTTGATTGAAGACTCATGAACTTATTTTTGAAATTGTTCCACGAATCCTCAACCGCTTCGCATACCGCTAGCCTTACATCCGTCAGCCCAGCATGAAGGCTTGCAAAGTCTGCTCTCTTCTCAAGTCAGGTTTCCTTGATTGACTGGCAACAGACCTTACCTTCGGGATCTTGACGCTAAATCTAACTAGCTGGTGATCACTGCCACCGAGCTCTTCGCCTACAGAGACATCCTCAACGATATCATCCTCAGAGGTGAAGACCAAGTCGAGGATATTATCTCCTCTCGTCGGTTCTCTGACCCATTGAGTGAGGAACTCGTTGTTGGCGAACTCCAGGAGTAGCGCGCTCTCGCCACAGGCTGCTCTGGTTTCCCAGTCAACTTGTTTGTTGAAGTCGCCTATAACGATGCACACTCTGCCTTGAACAAGCTCACCCAGCAGCTGGTACAGTTCCCTGTCCTTCTCAACGGGTTAAGAAGGGGGTCAGTAAAGCACTAGGGTTCTGTATTTGACAGGACCTATCTCTAGGTCAACGCCTAGGAACTTGTGATCGGATATAATGTTGAAGTTCGTAGATTTGATTGTATCCTTGACATACAACATTACACCGCCACCCTCTCTGTCTGGCCTATCTTTGTGGAAAAGTTGGTTGCCAGGAACCATGAATTCGCCCTCAAAGTCTCGGTTTGAGGTTTTTATCAACGATTCTGTTATGGCTACCATTTCGGGTTCTTCCGTCGCTACGAGGCTACGGAGCTCAGGAAACTTGTTCCTGATTGACTTCGCATTGAACAGAAGAACTTTCAGGGAGTCCCCGACTGTTTGACCTCCTACGCTCTTCCTTTTCCCGGCTTGTTTGTTGGCGAGGCACCCCTTTTTGCGACCTCTGAGAAGGTCGTTCCTGGAGTGACACGTGCGTACTGGCGTACGTCCGCCCTCACTCTGGGCCGGATACTCCTTTCGGTTTTCTCTACGACATCCTGGATCATGTTCGACAGAAAGGCCTTTCCTTTAAAGGAAAGATGTACCCCATCCCTTTGGTAGAGATCATTTCTACCATAAAAGGTGCGGTACGGGTCCACAAAAAAAAAGACCCCCTCTGCCGTACACAAATCTGCCAGGCGCCGGTTTAAAGAGACATTCATCGAGTGAGTGGTCCGTGTTGGACCTCTCCTCGGGAGCATCCCGACTACCACGTGCTTGCGGGTTTTCAGCCCACAGTCGTCCACGGCACCCATGACCGTGTGGAGGATTTTATCTATAGGGCCTACCCTACCTTCTCTCAGGTAGAGGTCGTTTCCACTGACCATCAGAGCAACGAGAGAGAGAGAGAGAGAGAGAGAGAGAGAGAGAGAGAGAGAGAGAAAGAGAAAAAAGAGAGAGAGAGAGAAAGAGAGAAAAAAAGAGAAAAAGAGAGAGAGAGAGAGAGAGAGAGAGAGAGAGAGAGAGAGAGAGAGAGAGAGAGAGAGAGAGAGAGAGAGAGAAATAGAGAGAGAGAGAGAGAAAGAGAGAGAAAGAGAGAGAAAGAGAGAGAGAGAGAGAGAGAGAGAGAGAGAGAGAGAGAGAGAGAGAGAGAGAGAGTGTGTTACAAGGAGAGTTACAAGGATAGTAAGTACCTCAAAAGAACATTCGTTCCATTTCAATGGAGGTACTTATTTTTTTGTATTTATTTTGCTACATCCAAACTTTTATTATTTTTTATTATGCTACTTGTGCTACATTATGCAGGAGTTAACTCTTTTTTGTCAATTTGCTGTTCTCTCATAACTTACTCATTCTATATAATATTTTACATGTTATATATATATATATATATAATATATTATATATATATATATATATATATATATATATATATATATATATATATATATATATATATATATATATATATACATTCAACTTAGATTAGGGTTTCTCGTCCAATATTAGAACATAAACTCGTTCTTTGTCTTTGGTTAATGATTCTGAGCTATAAGGAATATTTAGAACATATTCATCTCAAAAAGCATTTTATTATGATTTCATACAATAAATATATTTTATAATAAATACAATTAATATTTTGTAAATCTTAAAAGGCTGAATAAATTTAATCTTTCTAATCTTGTTTCATAATTATAATTCCTTAGTTCTGGAATCAATTTCGTGGCTCTGGCTTGTACTTTTTCTAACTTTTCAATATCTTTTCTAAAGTAAGGAGACCAGGCTTGGGAACAATATTCTAATCGTGGCCTTAAGGCAATTCCCATTTTTCCGTCCATCTTACTAATTTTAGCAATATCATTTTGAAATTCTTGAACGTCCTGTTCAGTAATTATCCCTTTTCCTAATTTACAATCATCAGCAAACTTAGAAATTTCGATAGTAGGCCATCATCTATATCATCAACGTACATAATGAATAGCAACGGGCCAAGGACAGAGCCTTGCGGGACGCCACTACAAACGGAAACCCATTCTGACGCTTGTCCGTTTATAACTAATCTCTGTTTTCTATCCGTAAGCCAATTTTCTATCCATTTTCCAATTTCGCCTTCTATTCCAAAGGCTCTTACTTTACACATCAACTTCTTATGCGGACTTTATCAAATGCCTTTCGGAAGTCTAGATACAAGATGTCAACCGATCTATTATTGTCGTACAAGGTATTTATATAGTGAAAAAAATTCTAGTAAATTTTGTGAGGCAAGATCTCTTTCTCCTGAAGCCATGCTGAGAATCATTTAGGAGTTTATTCTTTTCTAAATGCTCTACAATTGTATTGGAAATGTGAGTTTCAAGGAGTTTCCCAACTACGGAAGTTAAACTTATAGGGCGAAAATTGCTGGCAGTCTCTTTACATCCATTCTTAAATATTGGCGTTACATTTGCCATCTTCCAGTCTTGAGGAACAATTCCACTCTCTAGGGATAAATTGAAAATTTGCGTGAGATGTTCTGCTACTTGATTTATGACTTCTTTTAAAACTCTTGGGTATATTTTATCCGGTCCCGGGGATTTAAATTTATTCATCTTCTCTATTAGTTTCTTTGTGTTGTCGACACTGCATCGAACCGATTCGAGTGGTATAATATTAGCCATTTCACGTGTTTCTGTATAGTCATACGAGTTACGCTCTTTTGTGAAAACAGAAACAAAGTATACGTTGAGAGTGTTTGCTATTCCAATATCATCGAATTTTAAATTATTGTACTTATCTCTTATTGGGCCAATATTGTTCTTTATGGGTTTTCCTGCTGTTTACTAAGGCAAAGAACTCTTTAGGATTATTTTTGCAATTTTGAGCTGCTCTTATTTCTTCATTTCGTTTTGCTCTTGTAATCTCGGCTTTAACTTTTCTTCTCAATTCCAAATAATGATTCCTGTTTTCTATGTTATGGTTGTATTTTAGCCTTTTATATGTTTTATCTCTGTTTCTAATGAGTTTCATAATTTCTTGAGATAGCCATTTCGGTTTATTAACATTTTTATCTTTAATAACAGCCAGTGGTATGAATTGAAACTGTTTGTTGAGAAGATTGTTTTTAAATTCATGCCATGCTACGTTTATTTCTTCATTATTTATCCTAAAGGTGCTCAAACTCTTTCTTAATTCAGCATAATTTGCCCTTTTGAAATTAAGTTTAGCGGTGGTGTCATTTTGTAGGACACGTGGTATATTAATTTCAAAATCTACTGCGTTATGATCACTATTTCCTATTCTGTCTCCAACATTTAAATTTGAAATCAATTCATCGTCTGATGTTAACACTAAATCCAATATGTTTTCATCTCTTGTTGGTTCTTTCACCCACTGAGTCAGGAAATTATCCTCAATAAAATTAATCAATCTTTGTCCTTCTGAGTCTGCAGTTTTGTTAGGCCAGTTTATTTTAGCACAATTAAAATCTCCAATGATCACTGATAACTTGTCTTTACAAATGTTCGTTAAGTATTCATAAAATTAGTCATCTGTCTCCTGGAGCTGATGTGGACTCCTATAAACTAAAGTAACATATAGGTCCTTTTTTTGGTTTATTTTAACCGTTACCATTTCAAAAACAGAGTCAGTGTTACATTCTACAGGGTGCAAATCTTCGCGTACATATAAAAGAACACCCCCCACCTTCTCTCTGTAATCTATCTTTATGAAATAACTTGTATCCTTTGAACTGGAATTCTGAAATAATATCACGTGACTCTGTATGTATCCATGTCTCAGTTATTCCTATGATGTCGTACTTTTTGGTCAATACGAGCGCTCTGAACTCCGTAAATTTGTTTCTAATTGATCTTGCGTTGAAGAATAGAGTTTTTAATGTGTTTAACTGATTTCTTCTGAATTGGGGCTTCGATCGTTTCCCTGTGGTTCTTGACTTGGTGCTTTATTTTTCATTAAATTTCGTAGGTTAGTTTGTAGCAATTCTCCATATTTCATTTTACCTTTTGTGGAGAGATGGATGCCATCCTGAGAAAACAAGTTTTTGTTGTGGATGAAAAGTAGCCAGGGGTCAATAAATTTAACATTCTCCTTCTTGCAAAGATCTTCTAGACGATGATTTATCCCAATTGCTCGACTTAGATTTTCGTATCTCTCGTAAATTCTTGGTAGCACCCCAACAACAATTGCATTATCCGTTTTGGTCTTGATTGTTTTTATCATTTTCTTGTAGTCATTCATTATGCTTTCCTAACCTTGATAGTTTTTTTTCCGTTGAACACATCGTTGCTTCCAACATTTGGAATGATTTGACTCTCTTTGCTTTTCATCTCAAAGTTGTTTCATTGTTCTGTTAATTGCTCAATCTTTATTCCTGGATAGCATCGGAATTTGCGCTTTTTGATGTTCCAACTTCCAAAGTGATCGATTTGATTCCGAATTATTGAGTCACCAGCTAAATACGGTTCTTCCTCTTCTTCGTAGGACAATTTTACATATCTATTTTTGGTTGAGATTGTTGTTTTGTTTTCTGAATGATTAGTTTGAATGGGCGCTTATTTCTGACTTGGATGAAATCGTCTCGTCTTTTATGTTTGATGTATCAATTTTGTTAGTGAGAATTGCGACTTCTTGTTCCAGTTTCACGATTTTAGTATCTACTCGAGCTATTCTGGTTTCATCTTCTGTTTGACAAGCGCACTTCTTTAATTCGAGGGCATTGATGCGGTTTTCCATAGAGCTTATTACAGACATCCATTTTGCCTTTTCGATATCAAATTTTTCTTTTATTTTGCAGAATTCGCATACACTTCTCGACTTGATATTCTCAAAGCATTGTTCTTGAAAATCGATGATCCAACGTGTATTCTTGCATTTAAAGCAACAATGCTTTAATTTGGGGGCTCAGGGCATCCTTCTTTTTTTTATAATAACCTCACTTTTCTTCACTTTTCTTCGATTTCACTTATGTACAATTATACTTGACCACCGCGTTTTATGCTTGATTCAATACACGTTAATTAAACACTAGATCCTACGGTAGCGAAAATTGGTATTTAGAACTTTACTTATATTAGAAAATTGCTAAACAATATGATAAGTACAATTACTTACAAATTTTAATTGCAAAATAGATTTATTATTACAGACTAGTCGATTTTAAAAAGAACGTGCTAAAAACCAATGCCTATCAACCGTTAAATATTAACCGAAATGAAATCTATAATTCACTAAATCGAAGAGATATATCTTGTATTAAAGAAAAATTAGTATTTAAAACTTATCTTTATTCCTGAAAAATCAATAACAAATAGGGAATATATACTAAATAAATAATGATTTTAGAACGAAATATTTTTAGGAAATTACTCGCTTAGAGAGAAAGATGAAGCAAAATGGCGCTGGCAAAAACACGAGGCGGATTAAGGGATTAAAAAAGCTCTGTTGTGATTGGTCAACGGCCTGTAACAGGACGGTTAGCAACAGGAAAGAACAGAATTAAACGAAAAAAAGGGATAACTCGAAGACAATATTGATAAATAAAATAATTTATTAACACTCAGAAATTACTTACAGTTAGGTGTCTATTGAAGATGAACTTAGGAGATGACGGCAAAAAAAAAAAAACCCTGGTCGGATAGTGTCGATTATGTATTACTTTATATACCTGCACACACACCAAAAAATATTTAATTGTAATTACAATGAAACAAATCTATTTTAAAAAAGAAAAAATTGCTTTAAATATAAGTAAATTATGTCACAAAAAGAATTTTTAAGAATTAGATTCGAGCGCGCAACACTGAACACCTGCGAACAAGACAAAGGCTGGCGAGAGAGAGAGAGAGAGAGAGAGAGAGAGAGAGAGAGTTACATAGAGTTACATAGATACACAGATCACATGGGCCTTACGGCCCAGACTAAGGTGATCTGGCCTTAAATCTACTGCCACTTACACATAGAATAGTAGAAGTAAGGGATAGAAAAGTTTTAGGCTCTCCCCACCCTCCACTCCCTCCGGCAAATGCCGTACATGAAATAATTTTGGAAAAGTACCTTGCAGGTGTAAGAAGACAGTACCTGAAGGAAATTTGCATTGAATAGTAATTAAATGAAATGAATGTGAAAACCACTTACATACACCTGAAAGAGTTATATTTTTGTAATATTATTTTATTTTGTAGCTTATGCTAAACAATTCCAATATTTGTTAAGTGTTTGTCTAATCTCATTTTAAATGAATCTATAGTTCTGCTGTCCACTACTGCGTTTGGCAAATTATTCCAATCATTAGAAATCGAGTAAGTCAAGAAGTTTTTTATTACATCCATAGTGGCTCTTTTACCCTGAAGTTTTGAATCATGTCCACGGGTGGGACACTCCCCTGTCAGTGTGAACAAGTTATTGGCATTAACGTTGTTAAATCCTTTAAGTATTCTGAAGCACTCTATAAGCTGCCCCCTTAGTCTTCGTTTTATGACGGAAAATAGATTGAGTTTTTTTAGCCTCTCGTGGTAAGGTTTGTTACGTACTGACGGGATAAGTTTTGTCGCTCTGTGTTGTACAGCTTCTAATTTATCTATGTCTTTTATTAAGTAAGGCGCCCAGAACTGTACAGCGTATTCGAGATGGGGCCTGACAATACTTTTATATAGTGGCATAATTATCTCCTCGCTTTTATAAGTGAAGTTTCTTTTTATAAATCCTAGTGCTGTGTTGGCTTTGTTTGCAGCAGCTGCGCATTGGTTTGATGTTTTTAAGTTTTCTGTAATAATTACTCTTAAATCTTTAACCTGCGGGTTTGTGTTTATTAAGCCGCCTTGCATTGTATAGGTGTATTTTTTGTTTTTTGTTCCGCACTGAAGGATTTGGCATTTGTCGATATTAAATGGCATTTGCCATTTCTCAGACCATTCGCTAATTTTATTTATATCAGCTTGCAGGCTAGCCCTGTCCTCTTCGCATAATACTGAGTTACCTATTTTCGTGTCATCTGCAAATTTAGATAGGATATTATTTATTCCAACGTCTATGTCATTGATGTATATAGTAAATAAAATAGGCCCCAGGACTGATCCCTGGAGAACACTGCTGGTAACAGATACCCAGTCCGATTCCACGCCATTTATTATCACTCTCTGCTTCCTGTTTTTTAACCAGCTACTAATCCATCCGTATATATTACCGTTAATTCCTAGCGTACGCACTTTGTTCATGAGTTTCTGATAAGGAATTTTGTCAAATGCCTTTTTGAAATCTAGGTAAATTATATCTAATGATTTAGTATCGTTATATAGGTTGAAAAGCTTATGGTAAAAGTCGATTAGGTTTGTTAAGCACGATCTCTTAGACCTAAAACCATGCTGGCTATCTCGTATAAGGTTATTGTTTTCGAGGAACTCTACTAGCTTGTCTCTAATGATCGTTTCGAACAACTTTCCAACTATTGAGGTTAAGCTAATGGGTCTGTAATTACTGGCCTGGTTTTTACATCCCTTCTTAAAGATAGGTGTGACGTTAGCTTTCCTCCAATCATCAGGGACGACCCCATGCTCAAGAGATTTGTTAAAAATGAGAGCAAGTGACTCTGCTAACTCATTATGGACATGTTTTAAGATTCTTGGGTAAAATTTATCAGGACCAGCAGTTTTATACGAGTTCATTTTCTTTAATTTATCAATTACTAGTTGCGGATTTACTTCCAGGCTCCTTAGTGATAGGTGTCTGACCTGTATAGACTCGTTGTTATCGTTATTAGTATATCCTAAGGTGAAGACTGAACTAAAAAACTCGTTTAAGATATTAGCCATACCCATATCATCTGAGAGAGAGAGAGAGAGAGAGAGAGAGAGAGAGAGAGAGAGAGAGAGAGAGAGAGAGAGAGAGACAGACAGAGACAGATAGAGAGAGAGAAAAAGAGAGAAAAAGAGAGAGAGAGAGAGAGAGAGAGAGAGAGAGAGAGAGAGAGAGAGAGAGAGAGAGAGAGTGTTACAAGGAAGCTAAGTACTTCAAAAGAACATTCAATCCATTTGTTTGGAAGTACTCATGTCATTATCTAAATTAAATATCTACAATCCTAATGATAAGTAATAGGATAGCAAAGATGAAGTCTCTCTCCACCCACCTCTCCCACCCAATGACGGGTTCGATAAAAGGAAAATATGTACCTGGAAGTGTTTGAACAAAAGACACATCCTGGAATTTTTATAGGAAAGCAGAAACAACTTAATATGTACATACTTAATTTTTACATCAATTTTTAATTTTATATTTCGTCTGAGAACTGCCTTTGAGGGCAATATTTTACATCAAAATCTTAAACTAATAATAACCTATGAGAAAATTATTTGCATATTATACAGGGTCTTTTACACATCTATGCTTAGAGAATGCAGTTTTTTTTCTAATTTTAGCAACATATAATGTTTTGTCACTCCTTATTTCATCGATGAAATTATTTTGTAAAGCTTATTTTTAAAAGTTTCTCATGAATTGCTGGACACTACTTCTTCAGGCAACTGATTCCAATAATTGACAATTTTATAGGCAAAAAAGGTCCCGCATATATTCGTTTTGAAACGCTTTGGGACGATTTTTAAACTGTTATTTCGTGTATTATTTGTGCAAGGTTGAAACCAAGTTGAAGAGTTAACATTATTGACTCCTTTCATTATTTTAAATACTTCTATCAGTTGACCTCTCAGACGTCTTTTCTCTAGGGTAAATAAGTTTAGCATATCTAGTCTTTTCTCATATTTATAATTTCAGAGTTCCGGTATCAATTTAGTGGCTCTAGCTTGCACTCTTTCCAATATATCAATATCTTTTTGTAGGTATGGTGACCAGACCTCAGCACAGTATTCTAACTGTTGTCTTACTAATGCATTAAATATATTTAGAATTGTAGCTAAATTTTTAAAGCTAAATTGACGTTTAATATATCCGAGAAGCTTCATTGCTTTCTTTTCTACTTCGATACATTGTTGAGAAAATTTGAGAGAGAGAGAGAGAGAGAGAGAGAGAGAGAGAGAGAGAGAGAGAGAGAGAGAGAGAGAGAGAGAAAGAGAGAGAGAGAGAGAGAGAGAGTAACAAGGAGTAACAAAGAGTAACAAGGAAAGTAAGTACCCTAGGAGACCTTACGGTCCATTCAAAGAGGGTACCTTTGGACTAGCAATCGTGCAGGCACATGGCTGCTCAATTGTTTTGCGTCCCAAAGCGGCCACTTTTTAAGACTTTGTCTAGTCTTGACTTGAACTGGTCAACAGATTCACTGTTGACAACTTCCACTGGAAGTGTGTTCCACTTACCGCAGATACTGTAAGTGAAAAAATTTCCACACAGATTGCGGTTGTAACGCTTCAGTTCAAGTTTGAAGCCGTGATTGCGCGTTCTGTTCTCACTCAGTGTAAAAATATCCGGGGAGTCAACATTTTCGAACCCTCGAAGTATTTTGAAAACTTCGATGAGCTGACCACGCAGTCTACGGGTTTCCAGCGAGAACAGATTTAATTCCCTTAGTCTATCCTCATAACTTTTATGTCGGATAGAGATAATCAGCTTGGTTGCCCTGGCTTGTACGCATTCCAACCTTGCGATATCCTTTCGCAATGAAGGACTCTAAAATTGTACGGCAAACTCCAGGTGCGGCCGAACCAGGGAGTTGTACAGACAAAGTACTATCTCCTTGTCACGGTATCCAAACTGGCGCTTTATGTAGCCTAACATCCTTTGGGCTTTCTTCTCTGCCTCGATGCACTGTTTTGAGAACTTGAGGTCGCTAATAAGAGTTACCCCCAATTTCTTTTCAGTGTCACTCGATTCAAGAGCAGTGCCCTTAAGGATATACTGAGATTGGGGGTTCCTGTGGCCGATATGCATCACTTTGCATTTGTTCACGTTAAAAGGCATTTGCCACGTGTCCGACCACTCCCTAATCTTCCCAAGATCTTCCTGCAGGCGGGCAGTATTTCCATCCTTTGCAACGTTCATACCAAGCTTGGTATCGTCGGCAAATTTGGAAATCTGGGCAACCATGTCACCGTCCATGTCGTTGCCGTAGATGATGAATAATAGTGGTCCCAGGACAGAACCTTGAGGCACCCTGCTAGTAACGGGCATCCACTCAGAAGACTGTCCATTTACCACCACCCCTTGCCGTCTGTCACTTAGCCAGTTCTCGATCCAGTCGGCTACCTTTCCGTCTATGCCCAGCGCTCGCACTTTCCGGAGAAGGCGGCGGTGTGGTACCTTATCAAAGGCTCTCTAAAAGTCTAGGTAGACCACATCCACCGCCTTGTCCCGATCGTGCTCACTGAAAACGAAGTGGAAGAATTCCACAAGGTTCGTCAGGCATGACCGTTGCCTTCGGAAGCCGTGCTGGGAACTCCTCAGTAGCAGGTTTGACTCTAAATACGACGTCATTTTGTCCACCATGATGCTTTCCATGAGTTTACCGACTATCGAAGTCAGACTGATAGGTCGGTAGTTCGACGGTTGGTTACGGTCTCCTTTCTTGAAGATCGGAGTCACCTCCGCCTCACGCCAGTCTCTAGGAACGCATTTGGTCCGGATTGACATGTTTAAGATTGCGCTCAGGTGTCGTGACACTTGATCGCGCACTTCTTTCAACACTTTAGGTAGAAACCCATCTGGGCCAGGTGACTTATTCGTCATTAGGTCACTGATCCTCTTTTTGATTTCAACCTCGATGAAGTCCACATCCTCCAGCTTTTCCCCGGAGTAGGAAACCATCGGCTGGGGGATGGGACCACATTCTTTAGTAAACACTGAAAAGAAGTAGTCGTTGAGGAGGTTAGCATTTTCTGCATCTAAATGCTTTAATGTCCCCTCCCGATTCCTCAAAGGGCCAATCGTTCGACGGATTGGCTACGGCTGTTTACATATACAAAGAACTCCTCGGGATTCTCTTTACACACTCTCGCCACTCGGAGTTCCTCAGACCGCTCAGCCGCCCTTATGCTTGACTTCACTCTCCTGGCTAGCCTCCGGTACTCATCAAAGTCACCCGAGATCTTCGATTGCCGGTACACAGTTCTTTTCTTCCTAAGCAGTTGGCCGATTTTTCAATTAAACCACTTTGGTTGAACAGAAGACCTAGGGGGGAATTTCAGAGGGATGAAACGCGATTAAAGACTGATGAATGTGGTTTTGAAACTATTCCACGAGTCTTCAACAGCATCGCACACTTCTAGCCTCACGTCAATCAGTCCAGCACGAAGGCTTGCAAAGTCTGCTCTTCTCAAGTAAGTTTCCTTGATTGACTGGCAACAGACCTTACCTTCGGGATCTTGATGGTAAATCTAATTAACTGGTGATCACTGCCACCGACCTCTTCGCCTACAGAGATCCTCAACGATATCATTCTCCGAGGTGAAGACCAAGTCGAAGATATTGTCACCTCTCGTCGGCTCTCTGAACCATTGAGTGAGAAACTCGTTGTTAGCGAACTCCAGGAGTATCGCGCTCTCGCCACAGGCTGCCCTGGTTTCCTAGTCAAATTGGCTGTTAAAGTCGCCCATAAAGATGCACACTCTTCCTTGAACAAGTTCACCCACAGCTGGTACAGTTCCCTGTCCTACTCAACGGGTTGGGAAGGGGGTCTGTAAAGCACCAGGGTCCTGTATCTGACACTACCTATCTCTAAGTCAACGCCTAGAAGCTCGTGGTCGGATATAATGTTGGAGTTCGTAGATTTGATTGTATCCTTGACATACAATATTACACCGCCACTGTCTCTGTCTGGCCTATCTTTCAAGAAGAGCTGGTAGCCAGGAACCGTAAATTTGCCCTCAAAGACTCGGTTTGAGGTTTTTATCCACGATTCTGTTATGGCTACCATTTCGGGTTCTTCCGTCGCTACGAGGCCACGGAGCTCACGAAACTTGTTCCTGATGGACCTCGCATTGAACAGAAGAACTTTGAGGGAGTCCCCGACTGTAGGACCCCCTACGCTCTTCCGTTTCCCGGCTTCTTGGTTGTCGCGGTGGCACCATTTTTGACAACCTCTGAGAAGGTTGTTTGTGGAGTGACTTGGGCGTACTGGCGTACGTCCGCCTTCCCAATGGGCCGGACACTCCTTTGGGTGCGCTCCACGACATCCTGGATGAGGGTTGCTAGGAAAGTCTTGCCCTTAAAGGAGAGGTGCACCCCATCCCTTTGGTAGAGGTCTTTTCTACCATAGAATACGGCGTAGGGGTCGACAAAAAAGACACTCTCCGCAGTACAGAGGTCTGCAAGGCGCCGGTTTAGTGACATGTTCCTCACGTGGGCAGTCCGGCTTGGACCCCACCTCGGGAGCATCCCCACCACGACGCGTCTGCGGGTTTTCAATCCACAGTCGTCGACAGCGCCCATAACCGTCTTTATAATCTCGCCTGTAGGGCCTACCATACCTCCTCTGAGGTAGAGGTCGTTGCCACTTACCATAAGGGCAACGACTGAAGTCTCAGAAATCTGAGACTTCTCGGTCTCAGCTCTTACCTGCTTATTTCCACAGCCTAGGAGGCAGCTCAAATTAACGCTTGTGCGAAGGCGGGCCGCTAGCATGGGCTGCAGGCCCCGTGCCTGGGAATCACCCACAAGGTTGATCCTGGCACATTTGGCTGCTGAGCGCGGAGTCTTTATTTTCTAAGGCAAGCTCTCCGATTCCTCTCTCTTGCCCGTCATGGTCTTTTCAAGCTTTTCTTTTTTCTTCTTCCTCTTATTCTTCTTCTTCTTCTCTATCATCTTTTCCCCCTTGTTATCCTTTTTATTAACTTCTTTATACCTTTTCTTCTTCTATTTCTCTCTCTTCCTCTTTCTTCTTTCCCTTTTTCGTCTTTATTATCTTTTGGCGTCTCTGCCACATTCGGGCCCGGGCTCTCTGCAGAGGTGGTGTTTGCTACAGGACTCGAGAGCTCGTTTAACTTCTCCTCGAGCCTGCGGATCTGGTGGGAGTGCTCCTCCTTGAGCCTCTC
The DNA here is from genome assembly GCA_963969495.1 of Ceratothoa steindachneri. Taxonomy (NCBI): domain Eukaryota; kingdom Metazoa; phylum Arthropoda; class Malacostraca; order Isopoda; family Cymothoidae; genus Ceratothoa; species Ceratothoa steindachneri. Next base: position 66,814 of record CAXAKS010000152.1, on the reverse strand, counting down.
GATTTTCTGTTCGAGGTCTGTAGTTCTTTCCCTGTAGTAGGCGACTACTTCCTCATTTTCATTCTTTAAAATGCAAGTGGTGCATACACTGCCTGGGTGGCATTTCGCATAGCAGCCCTCCGGGAAGTCAACGCACCACTTGTCCTTCTTACATGTAGCATACGTGGATTTTAGCGCTGCTGCACCTTTCTTGCCTGCCATTTTGAACACTCTATATTTCTTAAGTTTGTGACCAATCAATATATAAAAAGGGGTTTGGTGAGTTCTCCCCGCGTGAGTCGCTCCCGCCTAAAGATCGGAGTCGTTTCGGAGTCATCCAGAAGGCATGCTCCATGTGCTGCTGTTCGTCCGACCGAGTCATCAAGCCTCGGCGTGCCGTGGCTCCCAACCAAGCAGCACAGACGGTCCCCGAAGGGGCCATCTATTTCTCACCAGGTGAACAACAACGAAGCATGCCCCTTACTAAACTCCTATTAGTTTCCTTCACAACGGCCAGGATCTCGGAGCAGCGTTCAATGGATATCCCACCCCACCAAAAGACTCGACCCAAGGCTTTTTATTGGCCTGGCAACCAACCTGGGAACAAAGGGCCGTCACCTCGGACCGATGCTACCAGAGGCACCCGTCAACGGGCACTGGGAACGGTCAATAATTACGTGCCAGGAAAGGGGTTAACGGGGCACTACCCTCATCCCATTTATCGTGCCAAACGCCTAGGACTCATCTAGTCCTAGTCTCTCGCAACCAGTGAGCGTCGATTGGCGTTGTTTATAGAGGTTCCAAAGCCTCTCTTCTGACGCATGAGGTAGCTGCCAGGTCCTTATATGTAGATAGAAGGAAAAAAGGGAAAGAGTGACATGATAGGAATAGGCTTTTTTTTGTATAAGTGGGAGAGATAGGATAAAAGTAAAAAAGGAGAAGGATATAGTAGAAAAAGGAATGAATAAAGCACTTAGTCTGGAACCTCGTTTCCGACCAAATCGACAAGGGGGCCCTACTAGGGGTACCCAGAAGAGGTACCCCCGCCGACATAGCTTGAAAAGTCAAAGGTACACACAAGCTCCTTTCCCGCGACAAGGGGGCGTCAACTCTCCCTCTATTTTCTTAGAGAGAGAGAGAGAGAGAGAGAGAGAGAGAGAGAGAGAGAGAGAGAGAGAGAGAGAGAGAGAGAGAGAGAGAGAGAGAAAGAAAGAAAGAGAGAAAGAGAGAAAGAGAGAAAGAGAGAAAGAGAGAGAGAGAGAAAGAGAGAGAGAGAGAGAGAGAGAGAGAGAGAGAGAGAGAGAGAGAGAGAGAGTTACATAGAGTTACATAGAGTTACATAGATACACAGATCACACGGGCCTTACGGCCCAGACTAAGGTGATCTGGCCTTAAATCTACTGCCACTTACACATAGAATAGTATAAGTAAAGGATAGAAAAGTTTTAGGCTCTCCCCACCCTCCACTCCCTCCGGCAAAAGCCGTACATGAAATAATTTGGGAAAAGTACCTTGCAGGTGTAAGAAGACAGTACCTGAAGGAAATTTGCATTGAATAGTAATTAAATGAAATGAATATGAAAACCACTTACATAAACCTGAAAGAGTTATATTTTTGTAATATTATTTTATTTGTAGCTTATGCTAAACAATTCCAATATTTGTTAAGTGTTTGTCTAATCTCATTTTAAATGAATCTATAGTTCTGCTGTCCACTATTGCGTTTGGTAAATTCTTCCACTCATTTATAATCGAGTAAGTGAAGGAGTTTTTTATTACATCCATAGTGGCTCTTTTACCCTGAAGTTTTGAATCATGTCCACGGGCGGGACACTCCCCTGTCAGTGTGAACAAGCTACCGGCATTAACGTTGTTAAATTCTTTAAGTATTTTGAAGCACTCTATAAGCTGCCCCCTTAGTCTTCGTTTTCTGACGGAAAATAGATTGAGTTTTTTTAGCCTCTCGTGGTAAGGTTTGTTACGTACTGACGGGATAAGTTTTGTCGCTCTGTGTTGTACAGCTTCTAATTTATCTGTCTTTTATTAAGTAAGGCGCCCAGAACTGTACAGCGTATTCGAGATGGGGCCTGACAATACTTTTATATAGTGGCATAATTATCTCCTCGCTTTTATAATTGAAGTTTCTTTTTATAAATCCTAGTGCTGTGTTAGCTTTGTTTGCAGCAGCTGCGCATTGGTTTGATGTTTTAAAGTTTTCTGTAATTATTACTCCTAAATCTTTAACCTGCGGGGTTGTGTTTATTAAGCCGCCTTGCATTGTATAGGTGTATTTTTTGTTTTTTGTTCCGCACTGAAAGATTTGGCATTTGTCGATATTAAATGGCATTTGCCATTTCTCAGACCATTCGGTAATTTTATTTATATCAGCCTGCAGGCTAGCCCTGTCATCTTCGCATAATACTGAGTTACCTATTTTCGTGTCATCTGCAAATTTAGATAGGATATTATTTATTCCAACGTCTATGTCATTGATGTATATAGTAAATAAAATAGGCCCCAGGACTGATCCCTGGGGAACACCGCTGGTAACAGATACCCAGTCCGATTCCACGCCATTTATTATCACTCTCTGCTTCCTGTTTTTTAACCAGCTACTAATCCATCCGTATATATTACCGTTAATTCCTAGCGTACGCACTTTGTTTATGAGTTTCTGATGGGGAATTTTGTCAAATGCCTTTTTGAAATCTAGGTAAATTATATCTAATGATTTAGTATCGTTATATAGGTTGAAAAGGTTATGGTAAAAGTCAATTAGGTTTGTTAAGCACGATCTCTTAGACCTAAAACCATGCTGGCTATCTCGTATAAGGTTATTGTTTTCGAGGAACTCTACTAGCTTGTCTCTAATGATCGTTTCGAGCAACTTTCCAACTATTGAGGTTAAGCTAATGGGTCTGTAATTACTGGCCTGGTTTTTACATCCCTTCTTAAAGATAGGTGTGACGTTAGCTTCCCTCCAATCATCAGGGACGACCCCATGCTCGAGAGATTTGTTAAAAATGAGAGCAAGTGACTCTGCTAACTCATTATGGACATGTTTTAAGATTCTTGGGTAAAATTTATCAGGACCATCAGTTTTATACGAGTTCATTTTCTTTAATTTATCAATTACTAGTTGCGGATTTACTTCCAGGCTCCTTAGTGATGGGTGTCTGACCTGTATAGACTCGTTGTTATCGTTATTAGTATATCCTAAGGTGAAGACTGAACTAAAAAACTCATTTAAGATATTAGCCATACCCATATCATCTGAAATAATTTCACCCAACTGGTTTTTCAAGGGGCCAATCCCGCTTCTCATTTGCCTATTTCTATTTATATAAGTATAGAAGTGTTTGGGATTAGTGGTGCTTGCTTTCGCTATCTCGATTTCGTATTGACGTTTCGTTGATCTTATGAGTGTTTTAACCTTTCTTCTGCTAGTGTTATATTGTTGCTTAACTTGATAGCTTCTATTGTGTTTTAATAATGTGTGGAGACGGTTCCTATCTCTAATTGCTCGTTTGATGTCATTATTAAACCACGGCGGATTGCCTCTATTCGCGTTACTATTCCTTGTCTTAAGAGGAACATGGTTTTCTTGGGCTATAAAAAATAGTTCTTTAAATTTATTCCAAAGTTGATTTACATCTTCTATTTCTATCAGCTGCTCGTGAATATTTCCCAGGGCTTCTCTGAGGCCCTCTAAGTTAGCTTTACTGTAGTCTGGTACTTTTGAATAGTTATTGGTAGTTGAATACCTGGCATTTAGATCAAAGTGGATTAGTTTATGGTCACATGTACCTATATGTTTCGCTCCGTCTAGAGAGAGAGAGAGAGAGAGAGAGAGAGAGAGAGAGAGAGAGAGAGAGAGAGAGAGAGAGTGTTACAAGGAGTTACAAGGAAGCTAAGTACTTCAAAAGACCATTGAATCCATTTCAGTGGAAGTATTCATGTCATTATCTAAATTAAATATCTACAATCTTAATGATAAGGAATAGGATAGCAGAGATGAAGTCTCTCCCCACCCACCTCTCCCACCCAATGACGGGTTCGATAAAAGGAAAATATGTACCTGGAAGTGTTTGAACAAAAGACACATCCTGGAATTTTTATAGGAAAGCAGAAACAACTTAATATGTACATATTTAATTTTTACATCAATTTTTAATTTTATATTTCGTCTGAGAACTGCCTTTGAGGGCAATATTTTACATCAAAATCTTAAACGAATAATAACCTATGAGAAAATTATTTGCATATTATACAGGGTCTTTTACACATCTATGCTTACAGCATGCTGTTTTTATCCTAATTTTAGCAACATATAATGTTTTGTCACTCGTTATTTCATCGATGAAATTATTTTGCTGGCCACAACTTCCTCAGGCAACTGATTCCAATAATTGACAATTTTATAGGAAAAAAAGTTTCCGCATATATTCGTTCTGAAACGCTTTTGAACGATTTTTAAACTGTTATTTCGTGTATTATTTGTGCAAAGTTGAAACCAAGTTGAAGAGTTAACATTATTGACTCCTTTCATTATTTTAAATACTTCTATCAGTTGACCTCTCAGACGTCTTTTCTCTAGGGTAAATAAGTTTAGCATATCTAGTCTTTTCTCATATTTATAATTTCGGAGTTCCGGTATCAATTTAGTGGCTCTAGCTTGCACTCTTTCCAATCTATCAATATCTTTTTGTAAGTATGGTGACCAGACCTGAGCACAGTATTCTAACTGTGGTCTTACTAATGCATTAAATATATTTAGAATTTTAGCTTTATTTTTAAAGCTAAATTGACGTTTAATATATCCGAGAAGCCTCATTGCTTTCTTTTCTACTTCGATACATTGTTGAGAAAATTTTAGATCATTAGATATGTGAACTCCTAGGTCTCTTTCACCATTGGTTATGCTAATATTTTGATCAAAAATTTTGTAATTCGCTTTGGGATTCTTATGGCCTACATGCATTACTTTACATTTTTCTAGATTTAGGGGCAGTTCCCATTTTTTCGACCATTTCTCTATTTTATCAATATCGTTTTGAAAATTAATAACATCATCCTCAGTTACTATCGCTTTTCCTAGCTTGCAATCGTCTGCGAATTTTGAAATTTTTGACAAGAGCTCATCGTCTAAATCATTGACATATATAATGAATAGCAAGGGACCTAAGACTGAACTTTGTGGTACTCCACTAGTTACCATTGTCCATTCTGACTGTTGGTCGTTAATAACTACTCTCTGCTTGCGATCAGTGAGCCAATTCTCGATCCATTTGGCTACATCTCCTTCTATTCCTAGGGCTCTTACTTTAGTCAACAATTTCTTATGGGGTACTTTATCGAAAGCTTTTTGGAAATCCAAATACAAAATGTCTGCTGATCTGGTATTATCATATTCTTCATTTACAAAGTGAAAGAAGTCTAATAAATTTGTAAGGCAAGACCTTTTTCTTCTAAATCCGTGCTGTGAATCCTTTAATAATTTGTTTTTTTCTAAGTGTTCAACTATTTCAGCTGCAATACGGGTTTCAAGGAGTTTTCCAACTATTGAAGTCAAACTTATTGGGCGATAATTTCTAGCTAGTTCTTTGTGACCTTTTTTGAATATCGGTGTCACATTTGCTAGCTTCCAATCCGTAGGAACAATTCCACTCTCTAATGATCTATTAAAAATCTGTGTCAATTGTCCAGACACTTGGTCTTTAACTTCTTTCAAGACTCGTGGAAGTATATTATCTGGTCCAGGAGATTTAAATTTGTTCATTTTCTCAATATTTTTTTTGTAGTAATTTCGGTACATCTAATAGATTTGAGTGGTCTAATACCGGTATTATTAATAGTTGGCGTGGGTTTATTACTCGTATTCTCATTTACAAAAACGGATGCAAAGTATTCATTTAAAGTATTTGCTATGTCAAAATCGTTATATTGTAATATATCATTTTTGTCTTTTATTGGACCAATGCTATTTTTTATTGGTTTTCTACTATTTACTAATGCAAAAAACTCCTTCGGATTTTGTTTACATTTTAAAGCTACTCTTATTTCTTCGTTCCGTTTTGCTCTTTTGGTTTCACTTTTTACTTTTCTTCTTAGTTCAACATAATGTTTTTTATTATCAATATTCATATTGGATTTCATTATCTTATACGCTTTATCTCTTTCTCTAATGGCTTTTTTAAGCTGAGAGGACAACCATTTGGGTTCATTATTTTTTTTTTGTCAGTAAATTGTTTTTAAAATCATGCCACACTTTATTAATGTCTTCAGATTTTATAATATAGTTTGCAAGACTTTCCCTCAGACCTTCGAAATTTGCTTTCATAAAATCAAACTTAACAGTGCTTGTTGTTCTTCTTATGGATGGAACATTTATGTTAAAATATAATATATTGTGATCGCTGTTACCAAACTTTTCTCCGACGTTTAAATTTGAAATCAATTCATCGTCGCTTGATAATACTAAATCTAAAATATTAGGGCCTCTTGTGGCTTCTTTCACCCATTGCGTTAGTAAGTTATCATCTATAAAATTTATCAGTCTTGCTCCTTCCGCGTCTGAAATTTTAGTAGACCAGTCTATTCGTCCACAGTTAAAGTCGCCGATAATTAAAGATATTTTGTTCTTTATCTCATTTGATAAACATTCGTATAATCTTTGATCATAATCTACAGCTTGATGAGGACTTCTGTATACTAAATATATAAATAAACTTTTTTCGAGATTTAGCTTGACTCCTATAACTTCGAAGTCAGAGGATAAATTACATTCTGTTGGATAGAGGACATCACGCACATACAAAATTACGCCTCCACCTTCCGTTCCAAGTCTATCTTTGTGAAACATTTTATACCCTTGTAATTGAAATTCACCTCTGAAATCTCTTGTGTGACAATGTATCCAGCTTTCTGTAATACCTATTACATCGTATTTATCCAGTGCTACTAACGCTTCAAATTCTACCATTTTATTTCTGATAGACCTGGCATTGAACAACACAGCTTTTAAATTTTCTACCTGTTTAACTGTCTTTCCGCGTTGGACACGTTTCCCGAGGTCTGCGGTGAAGAGTCAAGGTGATAATTGTTTTCGAGGGTATCATAAAGACTCAAGTTTATCAAATCTCCATATACCTTTTTACCCATTGCGCTAAGATGGGTCCCATCATGAGCAAAATATTTTTTATTGTTAATAAAGGTCATCCAAAAGTCGACGAATTTGACATTTTCCCGTTTACATATACTTCGTAGTCGTTCGTTAATTCCAATTGCTCTACTCATAGTTTCCTTTTTCTCATATAATCTGGGTAATACTCCGACAATTATTCCGTGATCCGTTATTGACTTAATTTTCGTTACCATTTCGTTATAGTCGGAAATCATCGTTTCAGTTCCAGGAAACATTTCACCACAAAAAATATCGTTTGTTCCGACATGAGCGATAACAGGGGATTTTCTACTTTTCAGGTTTAAACTGGCAATTTCTTTAGTCACCTTTTTTTATCCCTGCACCGGGGTAGCATCTGAATTTTCGTTTACTAATGTTTTTTACGCCGAAATAATCAATTTGGTTTCTTATTATTGAATCTCCAATTAAGTAAGTATCGTCCTCCTCTTCGGATAAAGCTGAAAATCTATTATGCGTCTTTAATTGAGTCGGTTCATGAAGTTTAGGTCTCGATGGATGTTTATTTTTACCAAGTGAAAAACCGTTGGCATTATTGTCGTTTTGATCAACTTTATTTTCTAGCAAGGCAACTGACTGTTCTAATCTGACTATCTTTGTATCAGTATTCGTTATTCTTTTGTCGTTGTTTTTGCAATCACATTGTTTTAGTTCTAGCGCGTTAATTTTGTTTTGCATGTTAGTAATTATGGTCATAAGTTCATTTCTTTCTTTATCATGCCTTTCAGCGAGTTTACAGAATAAACAAATACTGGCAGCTGTAATTATTTGATAGCATTGTTCTTCATAGTCGTTACACCACTTTACTGACTTACACTTGGAGCAAAAGCTTTTAATTTCTCTGCACCTGGCATTTTTAAATAGAGATTTGTTCACTAATATAGAATTATTGTTGAGCACAATTATTTGCACCTTATAAATCAACCAATTAAAACACTATATCCTGCACTAATGAAAGTTAGTATTTAAAGAACTTCACTCTATACTTGAGAAATTGATATACAAAATAATTTATGCACTTTAAAAGTTTAATTGCAATATAGAAATATGATAGAAACTGCGCAATTGGTAAAAAAACAAACAAAAAAAACACGTGTTAAAGTATGGCTATTGAACAAATGAAGGAAATAGAAAAATAATACTCACTGTTTTTCTTTGAAGGGATATATACTTTCCTTTAAAATATGGCAGGAAGAAAATATCTCGATGAATGAAAAAATCTACTGACAATTTAGAATCAGCGTCGAGACCGTTGAAATCAAGAGAGAGAGAGAGAGAGAGAGAGAGAGAGAGAGAGAGAGAGAGAGAGAGAGAGAGAGAGAGAGAGAGAGAGAGAGAGAGAGAGAGAGAGAGAGAGAGAGAGAGAGAGAGAGAGAGAGAGAGAGAGAGAGAGAGAGTAACAAGTAACAAGGAGTAACAAGGAAAGAAAGTGCCCTAGGAGACCTTACGGTCCATTCAAAGAGGGTACCTTTGGACTAGCAATCGAGCAGGCACATGGCTGTTCAATTGTTTTGCGTCCATAAACGGCCACTTTTCAAGACTTTGTCTAGTCTTGACTTGAACTGGTCAACAGATTCACTGTTGACAACTTCCACTGGAAGTGCGTTCCACATACCGCAGATACTGTAGGTGAAAAAGTTTCCACACAGATTGCGGTTGTAACGCTTCAGTTCAAGTTTGAAGCCGTGATTGCGCGTTCTGTTCTCACTCAGTGTGAAAATATCCCGATAGTCAACATTGTCGAACCCTCGAAGTATTTTGAAAACTTCAATGAGCTGACCACGCAGTCTACGGGTTTCCAGCGAGAACAGATTTAATTTCCTTAGTCTATCCTCATAACTTTTATGTCGGATAGAGGGAATCAGTTTGGTTGCCCTAGCTTGTACGCGTTCCAACCTTGCGATGTCCTTTCGAAACGAAGGACTCCAAAATTGTACGGCATACTCCAGGTGCGGCCGAACCAGGGAGTTATACAGACAAAGTACTATCTCCTCGTTGAGGTATCCAAACTGGTGCTCTATGTAGCCTAGCGTCCTTTGGGCTTTCTTCTCTGCCTCAATGCACTGTTTCGAGAACTTGAGGTCGCTAGTGATAGTAACACCCAAGTCCTTCTCAGTGTCACTGGATTCAAGAGCAGTGCCCTTAAGGATATAATGAGATTAGGGCTTTCTGTGGCCGATATGCATTACTTTGAATTTGTTCACGTTAAAAGGCATTTGCCACGTGTCCGACCACTCCCCAATCTTCCCCTGATCTTCCTGCAGGCGGGCAGTATTTCCATCCTTTGCAACGTTCATACCAAGCTTGGTATCGTCGGCAAATTTGGAAATCTTGGCAACCATGTCACCGTCCATGTCGTTGACGTAGATAATGAATAGTAGTGGTCCCAGGACAGAACCTTGAGGCACCCCGCAAGTAACGGGCACCCACTTAGAAGCCTGTCCATTCACCACCACCCGTTGCCGTCTGCCACTTAGCTAGTTCTCGATCCAGCCGGCTACTTTTCTGTCTATGCCCAGTGCTCGCACTTTCCGGAGAAGGCGGCGGTGTGGTACCTTATCAAAGGCTCTCTGAAAGTCTAAGTACACCACATCCACCGCCTTGTCCCGATCGTGCTCACTGAACACGAAGTGGAAGAATTCCACAAGGTTCGTCAGGCATGAACGTTGCCTTCGGAAGCCGTGCTGGGAACTCCTCAGTAGCAGGTTTGACTCTAAATGCGACGTCACTTTGTCCACCATAATGCTTTCCATGAGTTTACCGACTATCGAAGTCAGACTGATAGGTCGGTAGTTTGACGGATGGCTGGGGTCTCCTTTCTTGAAGATCAGGGTCACCTCACCCTCACGCCTGTCTCTAGGAACGCATTCGGTCCGGATTGACATGTTAAAGATAGCGCACAGATGTCATAATACTTCATCGCACACTTCCTTCAACACCTTGGGTAGAAACCCGTCCGGTCCAGGGGACTTATTCGTCTTTAGGTTAGCGATCTTTTTCTTTATTTCTCCTTTGGTGAAGTCCATTGCCTCCAGCTTTTCCCCCGAGTAGGAATCGGTCGGCTGGGGGATGGGACCACACTCTTTAGTAAACACTGAGGAGAGGTAGTCATTGAGATGGTTAGCATTTTCTGCATTTGACTGAGTTAATGCACCCTCCTCGTCCACTAACGGCCCAATCCTACGATGGATTGGTTTACGGCTATTTACATAACCGAAGAACTCCTTGGGATTCTCCTTGCAGAGTCTCGCCACTCAGAGTTCCTTAGTACGCTTAGCCGCCCTTATGCTGGAATTCACTCTCCTGGCTAGCCTCCGGTACTCGTCAAAGGCACCCGAGATCTTCGATCGCCGGTACGCATTTCTCTTCTCCATAAGCAGTTGGCCGATTTCTCAATTAAACCACTTTGGTTGAACAGAAGACCGACGGAGGCATTTCAGAGGGATGCAACTAGATTGAAGACTCATGAACTTATTTTTGAATTGTTCCACGAATCCTTAACCTCTTCGCATACCACTAGCCTTACATCAGTCAGCCCAGCACGAAGGCTTGCAAGGTCTGCTTTTCTTAAGTCAAGTTTCATTGATTGACTGGCAACAGACCTTACATTCGGGATCTTGACGGTAAATCTAACTAGCTGGTGATCACTGCCTAGAGTTTTTAGCCTACAGAGACATCCTCAACGATATCATCCTCAGAGGTGAAGACCAAGTCGAGGATATTGTCTCCTCTCGTCGGTTCTCTGACCCATTGAGTGAGGAACTCGTTGTTGGCGAACTCCAGGAGTAGCACGCACTCGCCACAGGCTGCTCTGGTTCACCAGTCAACTTGTCTGTTGAAGTCGCCCATAACGATGCACACTCTGGCTTGAACAAGCTCACCCAGCAGCTGGTACAGTTCCCTGTCCTTCTCAACGGGTTGGGAAGGGGGTCTGTAGAGCACCAGGGTCCTGTATCTGACAGAGAGTAACTGAGAGTTACATAGATACACAGATCACACGGGCCTTACGGCCCAGACTAAGGTGATCTGGCCTTAAATCTACTGCCACTTACACATGGAATAGTATAAGTAAGGGATAGAAAAGTTTTAGGCTCTCCCCACCCTCCACTCCCTCCGGCAAAAGCCGTACATGAAATAATTTGGGAAAAGTACCTTGCAGGTGTAAGAAGACAGTACCTGAAGGAAATTTGCATTGAATAGTAATTAAATGAAATGAATATGAAAACCACTTACATAAACCTGAAAGAGTTATAGTTTTGTAATATTATTTTATTTTGTAGCTTATGCTAAACAATTCCAATATTTGTTAAGTGTTTGTATAATCTCATTTTAAATGAATCTATAGTTCTGCTGTCCACTACTGCGTTTGGCAAATTATTCCAATCATTAATAATCGAGTAAGTGAAGAAGTTTTTTTATTACATCCATAGTGGCTCTTTTACCCTGAAGTTTTGAATCATGTCCACGGGTGGGACACTCCCCTGTCAGTGTGAACAAGTTATTGGCATTAACGTTGTTAAATCCTTTAAGTATTTTGAGGCACTCTATAAGCTGCCCCCTTAGTCTTCGTTTTCTGACGGAAAATAGATTGAGTTTTTTTAGCCTCTCGTGATAAGGTTTGTTACGTACTGACGGGATAAGTTTTGTCGCTCTGTGTTGTACAGCTTCTAATTTATCTGTCTTTTATTAAGTAAGGGGCCCAGAACTGTACAGCGTATTCGAGATGGGGCCTGACAATACTTTTATATAATGGCATAATTATCTCCTCGCTTAAAAAGTAAAGTTTCTTTTTATAAATCCTAGTGCTGTGTTAGCTTTGTTTGCAGCAGCTGCGCATTGGTTTGATGTTTTTAAGTTTTCTGTAATTATTACTCCTAAATCTTTAACCTGCGGGGTTGTGTTTATTAAGCCGCCTTGCATTGTATAGGTGTATTTTTTGTTTTTTGTTCCGCACTGAAAGATTTGGCATTTGTCGATATTAAATGGCATTTGCCATTTCTCAGACCATTCGGTAATTTTATTTATATCAGCCTGCAGGCTAGCCCTGTCATCTTCGCATAATACTGAGTTACCTATTTTCGTGTCATCTGCAAATTTAGATAGGATATTATTTATTCCAACGTCTATGTCATTGATGTATATAGTAAATAAAATAGGCCCCAGGACTGATCCCTGGGGAACACCGCTGGTAACAGATACCCAGTCCGATTCCACGCCATTTATTATCACTCTCTGCTTCCTGTTTTTTAACCAGCTACTAATCCATCCGTATATATTACCGTTAATTCCTAGCGTACGCACTTTGTTCATGAGTTTCTGATGGGAAATTTTGTCAAATGCCTTTTTGAAATCTAGGTAAATTATATCTAATGATTTAGTATCGTTATATAGGTTGAAAAGGTTATGGTAAAAGTCAATTAGGTTTGTTAAGCACGATCTCTTAGACCTAAAACCATGCTGGCTATCTCGTATAAGGTTATTGTTTTCGAGGAACTCTACTAGCTTGTCTCTAATGATCGTTTCGAGCAACTTTCCAACTATTGAGGTTAAGCTAATGGGTCTGTAATTACTGGCCTGGTTTTTGCATCCCTTCTTAAAGATAGGTGTGACGTTAGCTTCCCTCCAATCATCAGGGACGACCCCATGCTCGAGAGATTTGTTAAAAATGAGAGCAAGTGACTCTGCTAACTCATTATGGACATGTTTTAAGATTCTTGGGTAAAATTTATCAGGACCATCAGTTTTATACGAGTTCATTTTCTTTAATTTATCAATTACTAGTTGCGGATTTACTTCCAGGCTCCTTAGTGATGGGTGTCTGACCTGTATAGACTCGTTGTTATCGTTATTAGTATATCCTAAGGTGAAGACTGAACTAAAAAACTCATTTAAGATATTAGCCATACCCATATCATCTGAAATAATTTCACCCAACTGGTTTTTCAAGGGGCCAATCCCGCTTCTCATTTGCCTATTTCTATTTATATAAGTATAGAAGTGTTTGGGATTAGTGGTGCTTGCTTTCGCTATCTCGATTTCGTATTGACGTTTCGTTGATCTTATGAGTGTTTTAACCTTTCTTCTGCTAGTGTTATATTGTTGCTTAACTTGATAGCTTCTATTGTGTTTTAATAATGTGTGGAGACGGTTCCTATCTCTAATTGCTCGTTTGATGTCATTATTAAACCACGGCGGATTGCCTCAATTCGCGTTACTATTCCTTGTCTTAAGAGGAACATGGTTTTCTTGGGCTATAAAAAATAGTTCTTTAAATTTATTCCAAAGTTGATTTACATCTTCTATTTCTATCAGCTGCTCGTGAATATTTCCAAGGGCTTCTCTGAGGCCCTCTAAGTTAGCTTTACTGTAGTCTGGTACTTTTGAATAGTTATTGGTAGTTGAATACCTGGCATTTAGATCAAAGCGGATTAGTTTATGGTCACATGTACCTATATGTTCTGCTACTGCCAGAGTTGATATTAAATTTTCCTGGGATGCAATAACTAGGTCTAGTATATTATTTCCTCTAGTTGGCTCCCTTACGCATTGGTGTAAATAATTAGTATCGATGAAATTCGTCATTAATTTTTCTTGTTGGCTAGTCCCTATATTCAAGTCCCAGCAGATATTAGGTAAATTAAAATCTCCCAGTAATAGCGTTTGTTCCTCCTGTAATGTTTCTTGTAAGATTCTATATATTTCCAGGTCCTCATTAACGGTAGTATTTGGGCGACGGTAAACAGTGCTTATGTTTATTTTAAAATCTCGTAAATGTAGTTTAACACAGATCAGCTCCACTTCATTATTTGTAAGTTCTACCTCAGTTACTTTTAATTCTGATCTTATATATATATATATATATATATATATATATATATATATATATATATATATATATATATATATATATATATATATATAGAGAGAGAGAGAGAGAGAGAGAGAGAGAGAGAGAGAGAGAAAGAGAGAGAGAGAGAGAGAGAGAGAGAGAGAGGAGAGAGTAACAACAAGGAGTAACAACAAGGAAAGAAGGTAGCCTAGGAGACCTTACGGTCCATTCAAAGAGGGTACCTTTGGACTAGCAATCGAGCGGGCACAAGGCTGCTCAATTGTTTTGCGTCCCTAAACGGCCACTTTTCAAGACCTTGTCTAGTCTTGACTTGAACTGGTCAACAGATTCACTGTTGACAACTTCCACTGGAAGTGCGTTCCACTTACCGCAGATACTGTAGGTGAAAAAATTTCCACACAGATTGCGGTTGTAACGCTTCAGTTCAAGTTTGAAGCCGTGATTGCGCGTTTTGTTCTCACTCAGTGTGAAAATATCCCGGTAGTCAACATTGTTGAACCCTCGAAGTACTTTGAAAACTTCGATGAGCTGACCACGCAGTCTACGGGTTTCCAGCGAGAACAGATCTAATTCCCTTAGTCTATCCTCATAACTTTTATGTCGGATAGAGGGAATCAGCTTGGTTGCCCTGGCTTGTACGCGTTCCAATCTCGCGATGTCCTTTCGCAATGAAGGACTCCAAAATTGTACGGCATACTCCAGGTGCGGTCGGACAAGTGAGTTGTACAGGCACAGTACAATCTCCTGGTTCCGATAACCAAACTGGCGCTTAATATAGCCTAGCATACTTTGGGCCTTTTTCTCCGCCTCAATGCACTGTTTCGAGAACTTGAGGTCACTAGTGATTGTTACACCCAAGTCCTTCTCAGTGTCACTCGAATCAAGAGCAGTTTTCTTCAGGATATACTGAGATTGAAGGTTTCTGTGGCCGATATGCATCACTTTGCATTTGCCCACGTTAAAAGGCATTTGCCACGTGTCCCACCACTCCAAAATCTTCCCAAGATCTTCCTGCAGGCGGGCAGTATTTCCATCTTTTGCAATGTTCATACCAAGCTTGGTATCATCGGCAAATTTGGAAATCTTGGCAACCATGTCACCGTCTATGTCGTTGACGTAGATAATGAATAGTAGTGGTCCCAGGACAGAACATTGAGGCACCCCGCTAGTAACGGGCACCCACTCAGAAGACTGTCCATTTGCCACCACCCCTTGCCGTCTGCCACTTAGCCAGTTCTCGATCCAGCCAGCTACCTTTCCGTCTATGCCAAGCGCTCGCACTTTTCGGAGAAGGCGGCGGTGTGGTACCTTATCAAAGGCTTTCTGAAAGTCTAGGTAGACCACATCCACCGCCTTGTCCCGATCGTGCTCGCTGAAAACGAAGTGGAAGAATTCTACAAGGTTCGTCAGGCATGACCGTTGCCTTCGGAAGCCGTGCTGGGAACTCCTCAGTAGCAGGTTTGACTCTAAATACGACGTCACTTTGTCCACCATGATGCTTTCCATGAATTTACCGAGTATCGAAGTCAGACTGATGGGTCGGTAGTTCGACGGTTGGTTACGGTCTCCTTTCTTGAAGATAGGAGTCACCTCCGCCTCACGCCAGTCTCTAGGAACGCATTTGGTCCGGATTGACATGTTAAAGATAGCGCACAGATGTCGTGATACTTCATCGCAGAGAGAGAGAGAGAGAGAGAGAGAGAGAGAGAGAGAGAGAGAGAGAGAGAGAGAGAGAGATAGAGATAGAGAGAGAGAGAGAGATAAAAAAAAAGAGAAAAGAGGGAGAAAGAGAGAGAAAGAAAGAGAAAGAGAGAGAGACAGACAGAAAGAGAGAGAGAAAGAGAGAGAGAAAGAGAGAGAGAGAGAAAAAGAAAGAGAACGAGAGAGAGAAAGAGAGAGAGAAAGAGATATATATATATATATATATATATATATATATATAGAGAGAGAGAGAGAGAGAGAGAGAGAGAGAAAGAGAGAGAGAGAAAGAGAGAGAGAGAGAGAAAGAGAGAAAGAGAAAGAAAGAGAGAGAAAAAGAGAGAGAGAGAAAGAGAAAAAGAGAAAGAGAAAGAGAAGAAGAGAGAGAGAAAGAGAGAGAGAGAGAGAGAGAGAGAGAGAGAGAGAGAGAGAGAGAGAGAGAGAGAGAGAGAGAGAGAGAGAGAGAGAGAGAGAGAGAGAGAGAGAGAGAGAGAGAGAAAGAGAGAGAGAAAGAGAAGAGAGAGAGAGAGAGAGAGAGAGAGAGAGAGAGAGAGAGAGAGAGAGAGAGAGAGGAGAGAGTAACAACAAGGAGTAACAACAAGGAAAGAAGGTACCCTAGGAAACCTTACGGTCCATTCAAAGAGGGTACCTTTGGACTAGCAATCGAGCGGGCACAAGGCTGCTCAATTCTTTTGCGTCCCTAAACGGCCACTTTTCAAGACTTTGTCTAGTCTTGACCTGCACTGGTCAACAGATTCACTGTTGACAACTTCCACTGGAAGTGCGTTCCACATACCGCAGATACTGTAGGTGAAAAAAATTCCACACAGATTGCGGTTGTAACGCTTCAGTTCACTTTTGAAGCCGTGATTGCGCGTTCTGTTCTCACTCAGTGTGAAAATATCCCGGTAGTCAACATTGTCGAACCCTCGAAGTATTTTGAAAACTTCGATGAGCTGACCACGCTGTCTACGGGTTTCCAGCGAGAACAGATCTAATTCCCTTAGTCTATCCTCATAACTTTTATGTCGGATAGAGGGAATCAGCTTGGTTGCCCTGGCTTGTACGCGTTCCAATCTCGCGATTTCCTTTCGCAATGAAGGACTCCAAAATTGTACGGCATACTCCAGGTGCGGTCGGACAAGTGAGTTGTACAGGCACAGTACAATCTCCTGGTTCCGATAACCAAACTGGCGCTTAATATAGCCTAGCATCCTTTGGGCCTTTTTCTCCGCCTCAATGCACTGTTTCGAGAACTTGAGGTCACTAGTGATAGTAACACCCAAGTCCTTCTCAGTGTCACTCGATTCAAGAGCAGTGCCCTTAAGGATATACTGAGATTGGGGGTTTCTGTGGCCGATATGCATCACTTTGCATTTCCCCACGTTAAAAGGCATTTGCCACGTGTCCCACCACTCCCAAATCTTCCCAAGATCTTCCTGCAGGCGGGTAGTATTTCCAGCCTTTGCAATGTTCATACCAAGCTCGGTATCATCGGCAAATTTAGAAATCTTGGCAACCATGTCACCGTCCATGTCGTTGACGTAGATAATGAATAGTAGTGGTGCCAGGACAGAACCTTGAGGCACCCCGCTAGTAACGGGCACCCACTCAGAAGACTGTCCATTTACCACCACCCGTTGCCGTCTGCTACTTAGCCAGTTCTCGATCCCGCCGGCTACCTTTCCGTCTATGCCAAGCGCTCGCACTTTCCGGAGAAGGTGGCGGTGTGGTACCTTATCAAAGGCTTTCTGAAAGTCTAGGTAGATCACATCTCAACACAGCCACCTTGTCGTCGGTGAGAGAGCTTGCGTGATCTGCCTGAGTTAAGCTAGCTAAGCTGGGGGACTTTTAGTCCGGTAGGGTCACCCATGCCAGTAAGGTAGCTGTAGTAGGATCCAGACTAAGGGTTGTCAAACTTCTCTACCACTTCTTTGATGCGTCTCCTTGCATCTCCCTACCAACCTATTCGATTCTGTTAGTACTAAGTTTCACCAACTCTCTTCAACTGTCAAAAAATCAAAACAAAAACCCAATAACAAAAAAAAAACCTTCATCTCTATTACACATAAGTTGTTTATTAATAAGGGCCTCACCAGCTCCCTTATGCCGCGTGAGAAGAGAGGCTTTGGAACCTTTTTAAACAACGCCTTGGAGCACTCATAGGTTACAAGAGACTGAGATTGAAGGGATCTTAGGCGTTTGGGGTACGATTAATGGAGAAATGCTAGGTACCCCTTAAAAGCTTTCTCCTAACGTGTAATTGCCTGACCAGCTCATTGTGACCGCTACTTGGTAAATATAGGCTCAACTGATCTTTGGAAAGAGAGCTTTTGTGCATTGCTGGTTGCCAGATCAGCTAAAGATCTCGGATGAAGTCGTGGGCACTTAGCTTTACTATTTGCCTCAAGTCTGGCCGTTTTTAGTTGATTAGTAGGGCTTAGTAGGAAGACAGTTACACCTCAAGCACCCTTGTCGAAAAATCAGAGAACCAGTTCACTGGGGCTCTCGTGCTGCTCAGTTGGGAGCTGCGTCACGATTGGGGACGTCCGGCCCAGGCGAGACCTTAGGGTTGGTGTGCTTGATCAAAGGGTTTCTGTTCCCTGAACGACCGAAAACCTCCTGGAAATAGGCGGATGTGATTAGTGCGAGAGAAAATCACAACCAAAAACCCCTTTTTTAATGCGTATGGTCCGAGATTTTTGTAACATGGCGAAGAAGAATGGTCCTCCGTTTCGAAAGCTAACCTGCAAAATATGCAAAGTCTATAGATGAAGTGGAGACTTCGGGGGAAGGAGTTGCAATGAACTCACAGATGGCGTCAGTGTCTGTGACTTCTGCGAACTCGAGAAGCGCCTGGGCGAGAGCATCGCTCAACTGAGAGAGGAGAACTCCCTCCTTAAAAGGGAAGTTCAACTCTTAAAAACAGAGAGATGCAGATGCTCAGGCGAGAAGGCTCCGGACGGCCAACAGCCGATTTCTTCTACTGAAGGGCTTCCTCAACGAGCCGAAAAGAAGAAAAGAAAGAAGAAAGAAGAGAAAGTAGAAATAGAAGAAGAGAAAGTAGAAAGAGAAGAAGAGAAAGTAAAAGGAGAAGAAGAGAAAGTAGCAAGAGAAGAAAAGAAACTGGAAACAGAAGAAGAGAAAGTAGAAGCAGAAGAAGAGAAACAGGAAACAAACGAAGAGATAGCAAAGGAAGTAAAGAAGATGAATAAGAGGAAGAATAAGAAGAAGAAGAAAAAAAAATTAGAGATACAAGAGGAAAGCGGCAAGTCACCTCCGAAAGGAAAGACTAAGTCGTCCGCAGTCAAATGTGCAAGAGTCACCCTTATTGGTGATTCTCAAGCACGAGGTCTGAAGCCCCTGCTAGCGGCCCGCCTTCGCACAAGCGTTAAGGTGAGCTGCATCCGAGGTTGTGGGAATAAGCAGGTAAGAGCTGAGGCCGAGAAGTCTCAGATTTCAGAGACTTCAGTCGTTGCCCTTATGGTAAGTGGCAACGACCTCTACCTCAGAGGAGGTAGGGTAGGCCCTACAGGTGAAATTATGAGGACAGTTATGGGCGCTGTCGACGACTGTGGACTGAAAACCCGCAGACGCGTCGTGGTGGGGATGCTCCCGAGGTGGGATCCAAGCCGGACTGCCCACTTGAGGAACATGTAGCTAAACAGGCGCCTTGCAGACCTCTGTACGGCTGAGGGTGTCTTTTTTGTGGACCCGTACGCCGTGTTCTATGGTAAAAAAGACCTCTACCAAAGGGACGGGGTGCACCTCTCCTTTAAGGGCAAGGCGTTCCTAGCCAACCTCATCCAGGATGTCGTGGAGCGCACCCAAAGGAGTGTCCGCACATTGGGAAGGCGGACGTAGGCCAGTACGCCCGAGTCACTCCCCAAACAACCTTCTCGGAGGTTGTCAAAAATGGTGCCACCACGACAAACAAGAAGCCGGGAAACTGAAGAGTATAGGGAGTCCTACATTAGGGGACTCCCTGAAAGTTCTTCTGTTCAATGCGAGGTCAATCGGGAAGAAGTTTCCTGAGCTCCGTGGCCTCGTAGCGACGGAAGAACCTGAAATGGTAGCCATAACAGAATCGTGGATAAAAACGTCAAACCGAGACTTTGAAGGCAAATTCACGGTTCCTGGCTACCAACTTTTCCACAAAGATAGGCCAGACAGAGAGGGTGGCGGTGTAATGTTGTATGTCAAGGATACAATCAAATCTACGAACTCCAACGTTATATCCGACCACGAGCTCCTAGGCGTTGACCTAGAGATCGGTCCTGCCAAATACAGGACACAGCTGCTTTACAGACCCCCTTCCCAACCTGTTGAGAAGGACAGGAAACTGTACCAGCTGCTGGGTAAGCTGGTTCAAGGCAGGGTGTGCATCGTTATGAGCGGTTCAACAGCCAAGTTGACTGGGAAACCAGAGCAGCCTGTGGCGAGAGCGCGCTACTCCTGGAGTTCCCCAACAACGAGTTTCTCACTCAATGGGTCAGAGAACCGACGAGAGGAGACAATATCCTCGACTTGGTCTTCACCTCTGAGGATGATATCGTTGAGGATATCTCTGTAGGCGAAGAGCTCCGTGGCAGTGATCACCAGCTAGTTAGATTTAGCGTCAAGATCCCGAAGGTAAGGTCTGTTGCCAGTCAATTAAAGAAACTTGACTTGAGAAGAGCAGACTTTGCAAGCCTTCGAGCTGGACTGACTGACGCGAGGCTAGAAGTGTGCGATGCCGTTGAAGACTCGTGGAATAGTTTCGAAACCACATTCATGAGTCTTCAATCGCGTTTCATCCCTCTGAAATGCCCCCGTCTGTCTTCTGTTCAACCTAAGTGGTTTAATCGAGAAATCGGGCAACTGCTTAGGGAGAAGAGAAATGTGTACCGGCAATCGAAGATCTCGGGTGACTTTGACGAATACCGGAGGCTAGCCAGGAGAGTTAAGTCCAGCATAAGGGTGGCTAAGCGGTCTGAGGAACTCCAAGTGGCGAGACTCTGTAAAGAGAATCTCAAGGAGTTTTTTGGATATGTAAATAGCCGTAAACCAATCCGTCAAACGATTGGCCCTTTGAGGAACGAGGAGGGGACATTAAAGCATTCAGATGCAGAAAATGCTAACCTCCTCAACGACTACTTCTCTTCAGTGTTTACTGAAGAGTGTGGTCCCATTCCCCAGCCCACGGATTCCTACTCGGGGGAAAAGCTGGAGGCAATGGACTTCACCGAAAGGGAAATAAAAAAAAAGATCGCTGACCTAAAGACGAATAAGTCCCCTGGACCGGACGGGTTTCTACCTAAAGGGTTGAAGGAAGTGTGCGATGAAGTAACACGACATCTGTGCGCTATCTTTAACATGTCAATCCGTACCGGATGCGTTCCTAGAGACTGGCGTGAGGCGGAGGTGACTCCTATCTTCAAGAAAGGAGACCGTAACCAACCGTCAAACTACCGACGTATCAGTCTGACTTCGATAGTCGGTAAACTCATGGAAAGCATCATGGTGGACAAAGTGACGTCGTATTTAGAGTCAAACCTGCTACTGAGGAGTTTCCAGCACGGCTTCCTAAGGCAACGGTCATGCCTGACGAACCTTGTAGAATTCTTCCACTTCGTTTTCAGTGAGCACGATCGGGACAAGGCGGTGGATGTGGTTTACCTAGACTTTCAGAAAGTCTTTGATAAGGTACCACACCGCCGCCTTCTCCGGAAAGTGCGAGCGCTTGGCATAGACGGAAAGGTAGCTGGCTGGATCAAGAACTGGCTAAGTGGCAGACTGCAACAAGTGGTGGTAAATGGACAGTCTTCTGAGTGGGTGCCCGTTACTAGCGGGGTGCCTCAATGTTCTGTCCTGGCACCACTACTATTCATCATCTACGTCAACGACATGGACGGTGACATGGTTGCCAAGATTTCCAAATTTGCCGATAATACCAAGCTTGGTATGAACGTTGCAAAGGATGGAAATACTGCCCGCCTGCAGGAAGATCTTGGGAAGATTAGGGAGTGGTGGGACACGTGGCAAATGCCTTTTATCTTGGGGAAATGCAAAGTGATGCATATCGGCCACAGAAACCCCCAATCTCA
>CAXAKS010000152.1:0-42500 GCA_963969495.1 Ceratothoa steindachneri | reverse complement strand
TTGGTCCGGATTGACATGTTAAAGATAGCGCACAGATGTCGTGTTACTTCATCGCACACTTCCTTCAACACTTTAGGCAGAAACCCGTCCGGTCCAGGGGACTTATTCGTCTTTAGGTCAGCGATCTTTTTCTTTATTTCTCCTTCGGTGAAGTCCATTGCCTCCAGCTTTTCCCCCGAGTAGGAATCTGTCGGCTGGGGAATGGGACAACACTCTTCAGTAAACACTGAAGAGAAGTAGTCGTTGAGGAGGTTGGCATTTTCTGCATCTGAATGCTTTAATGTCCCCTCCTCGTTCCTCAAAGGGCCAATCGTTCGACGGATTGGTTTACGGCTGTTCACATATCCAAAAAAACTCCTTGGGATTCTCTTTACAGAGTCTCGCAACTCGGAGTTCCTTAGACCGCTTTGCCGCCCTTATGCTGGACTTCACTCTCCTGGCTAGCCTCCGGTATTCGTCAAAGTCACCCGAGATCTTCGATTGCCGGTACACATTTCTCTTCTCCCTAAGCAGTTGCTCGATTTCTCGATTAAACCACTTTGGTTGAACAGAAGACCGACGGGGGCATTTAAGAGGGATAAAACGCGATTGAAGACTCATGAATGTGGTTTTGAAACTGTTTCAAAAGTCTTCAACAGCATCGCACTCCTCTAGCCTGTCGTCAGTCAGTCCCGCGCGTAGACCTGCAAAGTCTGCTCTTCTCAAATCCAGTTTTCTTGATTTACTAGTTGCAGGCTCTGCCTTGGGGACTTTGACTACAAATCTAATTAGTCGGTGGTCACTGCCACCGAGCTCTTCGCCAACAGAGAGGTCCTCAACGATGTCATCATCAGAGGTGAAAACCAAGTCGAGGATATTGTCTCCTCTCGTTGGCTCTCTCACCCATTGAGTGAGGAACTCGTTGTTCGTGAACTCCAGGAGTATTGCGTTCTCGCCACAGGGTTCTCTGGTTTCCCAGTCAACTTGTGTGTTGAAATCACCCATGACGATACACACTCTGTCTTTCACAAGTTCTCCTAGTAGCTGGTACAGATCTCTGTCCTTTTCAACGAGTTGGGCAGGAGGTCTATAAAGCACCAGGGTCCTGTATTTGGCAGGACCTATCTCTAGGTCAACACCTAGTAGTTCATGGTCGGATACGATGTTGCAATCCGTCGAGTTGAGAGTATCCTTGACATACAACATCACACCGCCACCCTCTCTGTCTGGCCTATCTTTCAAGAAGAGCTGGCAACCGGGAATCGTGAATTCGCCTTCAAAGTCTCGGTTTGACGTTTTTATCCACGATTCTGTTATGGCTACCATTTCGGGTTCTTCCGTCGCTACGAGGCCACGGAGCTCAGGAAACTTGTTCCTGATTGACCTCGCATTAAACAGAAGAACTTTCAGGGAGTCCCCGACTGTAGGACTCCCTACGCTCTTCCGTTTCCCGGCTTGTTTGTTGGCGAGGCACCCCTTTTTGCGACCTCTGAGAAAGTCGTTCCTGGAGTGACACGGGCATACTGGTGTACGTCCGCCCTCACTCTGGGCCGGATACTCCTTTCGGTCCTCTCTACGACATCCTGGATTATGTTCGACAAAAAGGCCTTTCCTTTAAAGGAAAGATGTACCCCATCCCTTTGGTAGAGATCATTTCTACCATAAAAGGTGCGGTACGGGTCCACAAAAAAGACCCCCTCTGCCGTACACAAATCTGCCAGGCGCCGGTTTAAAGACACATTCATCGAGTGAGCGGTCCGTGTTGGACCTCTCCTCGGGAGCATCCCGACTACCACGCGCTTGCGGGTTTTCAGCCCACAGTCGTCCACGGCACCCATGACCGTGTGGAGGATTTTATCTGTAGGGCCTACCCTACCTCCTCTCAGGTAGAGGTCGTTTCCACTGACCATCAGAGCAACGACTGAGCTCTCAGAAATCTGTGATTTCTCAGCCTCTACTCTGATGTGGTGGTTACCACTCCCTGGCAGGCAGCTTACCTTAACGCTTGTGCGAAGGCGGGCCGCTAGCAGGGGCTGCAGGTCCCGTGCCTGGGAATCGCCCACAAGGATGACCCTGGCACATTTGCCTGCTGAGCTCAGATTCTGTATTTTCTGAGGCAAGCTCTTCGATTCCTCTCTTTTCCCCATCATGGTCTTTTCAGGCTTTTCTTTTTTCTTCTTCCTCCTATTCTTCTTCTTCTCTATCATCTTTTTCCCCTTGTCATCCTTTTCATTAACTTCTTCTACCTTTTCTTCTTCTATTTCTCTCTCTTCCTCTTTCTTCTTTCCCTTTTTCGTCTTTTTTTTCTTTTTTCCTTTTGGTGTCACTGCCACATTCGGGCACGGGCTCTCTGCAGAGGTGGTGTTTGCCACAGGACTCGAGAGATCGTTTAATTTCTCTTCGAGCCTGCGGATCTGGTGGGAGTGCTCCTCCTTGAGCCTCTCGATTTTCTGTTCGAGGTCTGTAGTTCTTTCCCTGTAGTAGGCGATTACTTCCTCCACTTCCTTCTTTAAAATGCAAGTGGTGCATACACTGTCTGGGTGGCATTTCGCATAGCAGCCTTCCGGGAAGTCAACGCACCACTTGTCCTTCTTACATGTGGCACACGTGAATTTTTAGCTCTGCTTGACCTTTCTTTCCTGCCATTTTGAACACTCTATTTCTTAAGCTTGTGACCAATCAATATATAAAAAGGGGTTGGTGAGTTCTCCCCGCGTGAGCCGCTCCTGCCTATTGATCGGAGTCATTTCGGAGTCTTCCAGAAGGCATGCTCCATGTGCTGCTGTTCGTCCGACCGAGTCGTCAAGCCTCGGCGTGCCGTGGCTCCCAACCAAGCAGCACAGACGGTCCCCGAAGGGGCCATCGATTTATCACCAGGTGAACAACAACGAAGCACACCCCTTACTAAACTCCTACTAGTTCCCTTCACAACGGCCAGGATCTCGGAGTAGCGTTCAATGGATATTCCGCCACACCAAGGAACTCGACCCAAGGCTTTTTATTGGCCTGGCAACCAACCTGGGAACAAAGGGCCGTCACCTCGGACCGATGCTACCAGAGGCACCCGTCAACGGGCACTGGTAACGGTCAATAATTACGCGCCAGGGAAGGGGTTAACGGGGCACTACCCTCATCCCATTCATCGTGACCCAACGCCTAGCACCCCTCTAGTCCTAGTCTCTCGCAACCAGTGAGCGTCGATTGGCGTTGTTTATAGAGGTTCCAAAGCGTCTCTTCTGACGCGTGAGGTAGCTGCCAGGTCCTTATATGTAGATAGAGGGAAAAAAGGGAAAGAGTGACATGATAGGAGTAGGCTTTTTTTTTGTTTTTTTTCTTTTTGTATAAGTGGGAAGTAAGATAAAAGTAAAAAAAGAGAAGGATAGAGTAGAAAAAGGAAAAGATGACGCACTTAGTCTGGAACCTCGTTTCCGACCAAATCGACAAGGGAAGCCCTGCCAGGGGTACCCAGAAGAGGTACCCCCGCCGACATAGCTCGAAAAGTCAAAGGTCCACACAAGCTCTCTTCCCGCGACAAGGAGGCGTCACCTCTCCCTCTAGAGAGAGAGAGAGAGAGAGAGAGAGTAACAACAAGGAGTAACAACAAGGAAAGAAGGTACCCTAGGAGACCTTACGGTCCATTCAAAGAGGGTACCATTGGACTTGCAATCCAGAGAGAGAGAGAGAGAGAGAGAGAGAGAGAGAGAGAGAGAGAGAGAGAGAAAAAAAAAAGAGAGAAAGAGAGAATGAGAGAGAGAGAGAGAGAGAGAGAGAGAGAGAGAGAGTAACAACAAGAAAACAAGGTAACCTAGGAGACCTTACGGTCCATTCAAAGAGGGTACCTTTGGACTAGCAATTGAGCGGGCACAAGGCTGCTCAATTGTTTTGCGTCCCTAAACGGCCACTTTTCAAGACTTTGTCTAGTCTTGACTTGAACTGGTCAACAGATTCATTGTTGACAACTTCCACTGGAAGTGCGTTCCACATACCGCAGATACTGTAAGTGAAAAAATTACCACACAGATTGCGGTTGTAACGCTTCAGTTCAAGTTTGAAGCCGCGATTGCGCGTTCTGTTCTCACTCAATGTGAAAATATCCCGATAGTCAACATTGTCGAACCCTCAAAGTATTTTGAAAACTTCGATCAGCTGACCACCCTGTCTACGGGTTTCCAGCGAGAACAGATCTAATTCCCTTAGTCTATCCTCATAACTTTTATGTCAAATAGAGGGAATCAGCTTGGTTGCCCTGGCTTGTACGCGTTCCAATCTCGCGATGTCCTTTCGCAAAAAAGGACTCCAAAATTGTACGGCATACTCCAGGTGCGGTCGGACAAGTGAGTTGTACAGGCACAGTACAATCTCCTGGTTCCGATAACCAAACTGGCGCTTAATATAGCCCAGCATCCTTTGGGCCTTTTTCTCCGCCTCAATGCACTGTTTCGAGAACTTGAGGTCACTAGTAATAGTAACACCCAAGTCCTTCTCAGTGTCACTCGATTCAAGAGCAGCGCCCTTAAGGATATACTGAGATTGGGGGTTTCTGTGGCCGATATGCATCACTTTGCATTTGCCCACGTTAAAAGGCATTTGCCACGTGTCCGACCACTCCCCAATCTTCCCAAGATCTTCCTGCAGGTGGGCATTATTTCCATCCTTTGCAACGTTCATACCAAGCTTGGTATCGTCGGCAAATTTGGAAATCTTGGCAACCATGTCACCGTTCATGTCGTTGACGTAGATGATGAATAGCAGTGGTCCCAGGACAGAACCTTGAGGCACCCCGCTAGTAACGGGCACCCACTCAGAAGACTGTCCATTTACCACCACCCGTTGCCGTCTGCCACTTAGCCAGTTCTCGATCCCGCCGGATACCTTTCCGTCTATGCCAAGCGCTCGCACTTTCCGGAGAAGGCGGCGGTGTGGTACCTTATCAAAGGCTTTCTGAAAGTCTAGGTACACCACATCCACCGCCTTGTCCCGATCGTGCTCACTGAAAACGAAGTGGAAGAATTCTACAAGGTTCGTCAGGCATGACCGTTGCCTTCGGAAGCCGTGCTGGGAACTCCTCAGTAGCAGGTTCGACTCTAAATACGACGTCACTTTGTCCACCATGATGCTTTCCTTGAGTTTACCGACTATCGAAGTCAGACTGATAGGTCGGTAGTTCGACGGTTGGCTACGGTCTCCTTTCTTGAAGATCGGAGTCACCTCCGCCTCAAGCCAGTCTCTAGGAACGCATTTGGTTCGGATTGACATGTTAAAGATAGCGCACAGATGTCGTGATACTTCATCGCACACTTCCTTCAACACTTTAGGTAGAAACCCGTCCGGTCCAGGGGACTTATTCGTCTTTAGGTCAGCGATCTTTTTCTTTATTTCTCCTTCGGTGAAGTCCATTGCCTCCAGCTTTTCCCCCGAGTAGGAATCCGTCGGCTCGGGGAATGGGACCACACTCTTCAGTAAACACTGAAGAGAAGTAGTCGTTGAGGAGGTTGGCATTTTCTGCATCTGAATGCTTTAATGTCCCCTCCTCATTCCTCAAAGGGCCAATCGTTCGACGGATTGGTTTACGGCTGTTCACATATCCAAAAAACTCCTTGGGATTCTCTTTACATAGTCTCGCCACTCGGAGTTCCTCAGACCGCTTAGCCACCCTTATGCTGGACTTCACTTACCTGGCTAGCCTCCGGTATTCGTCAAAGTCACCCGAGATCTTCGATTGCCGGTACACATTTCTCTTCTCCCTAAGCAGTTGCCCGATTTCTCGATTAAACCACTTTGGTTGAACAGAAGACCGACGGGGGCATTTCAGAGGAATAAAACGCGATTGAAGACTCATGAATGTGGTTTTGAAACTGTTCCAAGAGTCTTCAACAGCATCGCACTCTTCTAGCCTCGAGGCAGTCAGTCCCGCGCGTAGACCTGCAAAGTCTGCTCTTCTCAAATCCAGTTTCCTTGATTTACTAGTTGCAGGTTCTGCCTTGGGGACTTTGACTACAAATCTAATTAGTCGGTGGTCACTGCCACCGAGCTCTTCGCCAACAGAGAGGTCCTCAACGATGTCATCTTCAGAGGTGAAAACCAAGTCGAGGATATTGTCTCCTCTCGTTGGCTCTCTCACCCATTGA
The DNA here is from genome assembly GCA_963969495.1 of Ceratothoa steindachneri. NCBI lineage: Eukaryota > Metazoa > Arthropoda > Malacostraca > Isopoda > Cymothoidae > Ceratothoa > Ceratothoa steindachneri. The sequence continues at coordinate 36,393 of CAXAKS010000152.1, read as the reverse complement.
GTGAGGAACTCGTTGTTCGTGAACTCCAGGAGTAGTGCGTTCTCGCCACAGGGTTCTCTGGTTTCCCAGTCAACTTGTGTGTTGAAATCACCCATGATGATACACACTCTGTCTTCGACAAGTTCTCCTAGTAGCTGGTACAGATCTCTGTCCTTTTCAACGAGTTGGGCAGGAGGTCTATAAAGCACCAGGGTCCTGATTTGGCAGGACCTATCTCTAGGTCAACACCTAGTTGTTCATGGTCTGATATGATGTTGCAATCCGTCGAGTTGAGAGTATCCTTGACATACAACATCACACCGCCACCCTCTCTGTCTGGCCTATCTTTCTGGAAGAGCTGGTAACCGGGAATCGTGAATTCACCTTCAAAATCTCGGCTTGAGGTTTTTATCCACGACTCCGTTATGGCCACCATCTCAGGTTCCTCTGTTACTACGAGGCCAGGGAGCTCAAGAAACTTATTCCTGATTGACCTCGCATTGAACAGAAGAACTTTGAGGGAGTCCCTTAGTGTAGGACTCCCTACGCTCTTCCGTTTCCCGGCTTCTCTGTTTTCGTGGTCACACCCTTTTTGACCACCTCCGAGAAGATCGTTCCAGGAGTGACACGGGCATCCTGGCGCACGTCCGCTTTCGCTCTGTTTCGAACGCTCCTTTGGGTGCGTTCCACGACAACTTGAATTAGATTGGCGAGAAAGGCCTTTCCTTTAAAGGAGAGATGTACCCCGTCCCTTTGGTAGAGGTCGTCTCTACCGATAAAGGTACGATAGGGGTCCACGAAGAAGACTCCTTCTGCCGTGCAGAGACCCGCCAACCTTTTGTTCACTGCCACGTTTCTTTCGTGAGCGGTTCGGGATGGACCTCTTCTCGGAAGCATCCCAACCACCACACGTTTGCGGGTTTTAAGCCCTATGTCGTCCACGGCTCCCATCACTGTTTGGATGGTCTTACCACTGAGGCCCACTTTACCCCCTCTGAGGTAGATGTCGTTGCCGCTCACCATCAGAGCAACAACAGAATTCTCAGAAATCTGAGCTTTCTCTGCCTCTACTCTGATGGTGTAGTTACCCCGTCCTGACAGGCAGCTTACCTTCACGCTAGTGCGAAGGCGGGTCGCTAGCAGCGGCTGCAGATCCCATGTTTGCGAGTCACCAATGAGGGTGACCTTCGAACACTTGGTCTCTGAAGACGGGGTCTTCCGTTGTGGAAGAGGCCTCCCCTTTTCCTCTTTACTCTCCACATTCTTATCTTTCTTTTTCTTCTTCTTTATCTGTTTTTCTTCTATTTTGGGTTCTACTCTTGTTTCAACTATCACCTTTTTCTTTTTTTTCTTCGTTTCTCCTTTCTTCTTTTTCTCCTTCTCTCTCGCCTCAGCTGGCTTAGCCTCAGATGATGCCGGAATGTCCGCTTCATTACCAGGGGATTCCGAAACGTCAGTGGGAGGCGCCTCTTCTAGGCATCGAACCTGAGCTACGTTAAGGGCTTCGAGCTTCTCCAACTTTCCCTCAAGGACCTTAGCTCTCTCCTCAGAGGCTCTATAGAGGTCTTTTAATTTTTCCACCTCTCGCGTCAATATGCAAGTAGTGCAGATACTTTCAGGGCTGCGTTTTAAGTAGCAGCCCTCCGGAAAGTCAACGCACCACTTTTCTAACTGGCATATTGCACAGTTGTGTTTGAAACGAACGGGTCCTTTTTTGACTGTCATTTTGAGCGCTTTCTCTCTCTCTGAAAACTCGTGACCAATCAATGATAAAAAAGGGGGGTTGGTGAGTTCTCCCAGCGTGAGTCGCTCCCGCCTATCGATCGGAGAGGTTTCGGATCTTTCAGAAGGCACGCTCCATGTGCTGCTGTTCGTCCGACCGAGTCGTCAAACCTCGGCGTGCCGTGGCTCCCAACCAAGCAGCACTGACGGTCCCCGAAGGGGCCATCGATTTCTCACCAGGTGAACAACAACGAAGCACGCCCCGTACTAAACTCCTACTAGTTCCCTTCACAACGGCCAGGATCTCGGAGTAGCGTTCAATGGATATCCCGCAACACCAAGAAACTCGACCCAAGGCTTTTTATTGGCCTGGCAACCAACATGGGAACAAACAGCCGTCACCTCGGACCAATGCTACCATAAGCACCCGTCAACAGTCACTAGGAACGGTCAATAATTACGCGCCAGGGAAGGGGTTAACGAGGCACTACCCTCATCCCATTAATCGTGCCCCAACGCCTAGGACACCTCTAGTCCTAGTCTCTCGCAACCAGTGAGCGTCGATTGGCGTTGTTTAGAGAGGTTCCAAAGCCTCTCTTCTGACGCATGAGGTAGCTGCCAGGTCCTTATAGGTAGATAGAGAAAGAAAGGGAAATAGTGACACGATAGGAGTAGGCTTTTTTTTTTTTTTTTTTCCTTTTTGTATGAGTGGGAGATAGCATAAAAGTAAAAAAAGGAGAGGGATAGAGTAGAAAAAGGAAGGAATGACGCACTTAGTCTGGAACCTCGTTTCCGACCAAATCGACAAGGAAAGCCCTACCAGGGGTACCCAGAAGAGGTACCCCCGCCGACATAGCTCAAAAAGTCCAAGGTCCACACAACTCTCTTCCCGCGACAAGTGGGCGTCACCTCTCCCTCTCTTTTCGTTATCAAAAAAAAGAAGAGAGAGAGAGAGAGAGAGAGAGAGAGAGAGAGAGAGAGAGAGAGAGAGAGAGAGAGAGAGAGAGATAAAGAGAGAAAGAGAGAAAGAGAGAAAGAGAGAGAGAGAGAGAGAGAGAGAGAGAGAGAGAGAGAGAGAGAGAAAGAGAGAAAGAGAGAGAGAGAGAGAAAGAGAGAAAGAGAGAAAGAGAGAGAGAGAGAGAGAGAGAGAGAGAGAGAGAGAGAGAGAGTAACAAGGAGTAACAAGGAAAGTAATTACCCTAGGAGACCTTACGGTCCATTCAAAGAGGGTACCTTTGGACTAGCAATTGAGCGGGCACATGGCTGCTCAATTATTTTGCGTCCATAAACGGCCACTTTTCAAGACTTTGTCTAGTCTTGACTTGAACTGGTCAACAGATTCACTGTTGACAACTTCCACTGGAAGTGCGTTCCACTTACCGCAGATACTGTAGGTGAAAAAGTTTCCACACAGATTGCGGTTGTAACGCTTCAGTTCAAGTTTGAAGCCGTGATTGCGCGTTCTGTTCTCACTCAGTGTGAAAATATCCCGGTAGTCAACATTGTCGAACCCTCCAAGTATTTTGAAGACTTCGATGAGCTGACCACGCAGTCTACGGGTTTCCAGTGAGAACAGATCTAACTCCCTTAGTCTATGCTCATAACTTTTATGTCGGATAGAGGGAATAAGCTTGGTTGCCCTGGCTTGTACGCGTTCCAATCTCGCGATGTCCTTTCGCAATGAAGGACTCCAAAATTGTACGGCATACTCCAGGTGCGGTCGGACAAGTGAGTTGTACAGGCACAGTACAATCTCCTGGTTCCGATAACCAAACTAGCGCTTAATATAGCCTAGCATCCTTCGGGCCTTTTTCTCCGCCTCAATGCACTGTTTCGAGAACTTGAGGTCACTAGTGATTGTTACACCCAAGTCCTTCTCAGTGTCACTCGATTCAATAGCAGTGCCCTTAAGGATATACTGGGATTGGGGGTTTCTGTGGCCGATATGCATCACTTTGCATTTGCCCACGTTAAAAGGCATTTGCCACGTGTCCCACCACTCCCAAATCTTCCCAAGATCTTCCTGCAGGCGGGCAGTATTTCCATCCTTTGCAACGTTCATACCAAGCTTGGTATCGTCGGCAAATTTGGAAATCTTTGCAACCATGTCACCGTCCATGTCGTTGACGTAGATGATGAATAGTAGTGGTCCCAGGACAGAACCTTGAGGCACCCCGCTAGTAACGGGCACCCACTCAGAAGACTGTCCATTCACCACCACCCGTTGCCGTCTGCCACTTAGCCAGTTCTCGATCCAGCCGGCTACCTTTCCGTCTATGCCTGGCGCTCGCACTCTCCGGAGAAGGCGGCGGTGTGGTACCTTATCAAAGGCTTTCTGAAAGTCTAGGTAGACCACATCCACCGCCTTGTCCCGATCGTGCTCACTGAAAACGAAGTGGAAGAATTCTACAAGGTTCGTCAGGCATGACCGTTGCCTTCGGAAGCCGTGCTGGGAACTCCTCAGTAGCAGGTTTGACTCTAAATACGACGTCACTTTGTCCACCATGATGCTTTCCATGAGTTTACCGACTATCGAAGTCAGACTGATTGGTCGGTAGTTCGACGGTTGGTTACGGTCTCCTTTCTTGAAGATCGGAGTCACCTCCGCCTCACGCCAGTCTCTAGGAACGCATTTGGTCCGGATTGACATGTTAAAGATAGCGCACAGATGTCGTGATACTTCATCGCACACTTTCTTCAACACCTTGGATAGAAACCCGTCCGGTCCAGGGGACTTATTCGTCTTTAGGTCAGCGATCTTTTTCTTTATTTCTCCTTCAGTGAAGTCCATTGCCTCCAGCTTTTCCCCCGAGTAGGAATCCGTCGGCTGGGGAATGGGACCACACTCTTCAGTAAACACTGAAGAGAAGTAGTCGTTGAGGAGGTTAGCATTTTCTGTATCTGAATGCTTTAATGCCCCCTCCTCATTCCTCAAAGGGCCAATCGTTCGACGGATTGGTTTACGGCTGTTCACATATCCAAAAAACTCCTTGGGATTCTCTTTATAGAGTCTCGCCACTCGGAGTTCCTCAGACCGCTTAGCCGCCCGTATGCTGGACTTCACTCTTCTGGATAGCCTCCGGTATTCGTCAAAGTCACCCGAGATCTTCGATTGCCGGTACACATTCCTCTTCTCCCTAAGCAGTTGCCCGATTTCTCGATTAAACCACTTTGGTTGAACAGAGGACCGACGGGGGCATTTCAGAGGGATGAAACGCGATTGAAGACTCATGAATGTGGTTTTGAAACTGTTCCAAGAGTCTTCAACAGCCTCGCACTCTTCTAGCCTCGCGTCAGTCAGTCCCGCGCGTAGACCTGCAAAGTCTGCTCTTCTCAAATCGAGTTTTCTTGATTTACTAGTTGCAGGCTCTGCCTTGGGGACTTTGACTACGAATCTAATTATTCGGTGGTCACTGCCACCGAGCTCTTCGCAAACAGAGAGGTCCTCAACGATGTCATCCTCAGAGGTGAAAACCAAGTCGAGGATATTGTCTCCTCTCGTTGGCTCTCTCACCCATTGAGTGAGGAACTCGTTGTTCGTGAACTCCAGGAGTAGTGCGTTCTCTGGTTTCCCAGTCAACTTGTGTGTTGAAATCACCCATGACGATACACACTCTGTCTTCGACAAGTTCTCCTAGTAGCTGGTACAGATCTCTGTCCTTTTCAACGAGTTGGGCAGGAGGTCTATAAAGCACCAGGGTCCTGTATTTGGCAGGACCTACCTCTAGGTCAACACCTAGTAGTTCATGGTCGGATACGATGTTGCAATCCGTCGAGTTGAGAGTATCCTTGACATACAACATCACACCGCCACCCTCTCTGTCTGGCCTATCTTTCTGGAAGAGCTGGTAACCGGGAATCGTGAATTCACCATCAAAATCTCGGCTTGAGGTTTTAATCCACGTCTCCGTTATGGCCACCATCTCAGGTTCCTCTGTTGCTACGAGGCCACGGAGCTCAAGAAACTTATTCCTGATTGACCTCGCGTTGAACAGGAGAACTTTGAGGGAGTCCCCCAGTGTAGGACTCCCTACGCTCTTCCGTTTCCCGGCTTCTTTTGTGTGGCAGTACCCCTCTTTGCCACATCTAAGAACGTCGTTCCAGGAGTGACACGGGCATACTGTCTTATGTCCGCCTTCACTCTGGGTCGGACGCTCCTCTGCGTCCGCTCTACGACATCCTGGATTAAGTTACAGAGTACAGCCTTTCCCTTGAATGAAAGGTGCACTCCGTCCCTTTGGTAAAGGTCGTTTCGACCGTAAAAGGTGCGGTAAGGGTCCAGAAAGAAGACCCCTTCCGCCGTACAGAGGTCGGACAGGCGCTGGTTCAGGGTCACGTTCCTAGAGTGAGCTGTCCGGCTAGGACCTCTTCTTGGGAGCATCCCTACAACGACCCGTTTGCGAGTTCTCAATCCACAGTCGTCCACAGCTCCCATGACCGTGTTGAGGATTTTCTCGCTGGGGCCGACTTTGCCTCCTCGGAGGTAGAGGTAATTCCCACTCACCATCAGGGCAACGACTGAATTCTCGGAGATCTGAGATTTCTCAGCCTCTACCCTGATGTGGTGGTTTCCCCGTCCTGGCTGGCAGCATACCTCCACACTAGTGCGAAGGCGGGCCGCTAGCAGAGGCTGCAAACCTTGTGCTTGGGAGTCGCCCACGAGGGTAACCCTCGGACATTTTCGTGCAGAGGTTTGAGGCTTTCCTTGCGGAAGCGAACTCTTGGTTCGCTCTTTCTTCTCCATCTTATTTTTCTTGTTCTTCTTTTTCTTATTCATCTCTTCCCCCTTATCTTCCTTTGTTACATACTCTTCTGTTTTTCTCTTTTCTTCCTCTGCTTCAACTTTCTCTTTTTCAGCTTCTAATTTATCTTCTGTTTCAACATTCTCTTCTTCCTGTTTCTTTCCCTTCCTTTTCCTTTTCTTTGAGAGTTTATCCATAGCATGCGGACCTAGCTCTAGGGGTAATACTGCAAGGAGTTACAAGGATAGTAAGTACCTCAAAAGAACATTCGTTCCATTTCAATGGAGGTACTTATTTTTTTGTATTTATTTGCTACATCCAAACTTTTTATTATGCTACTTGTGCTACAAATGCAAAAGTTAACTCTTTTTTGTCAATTTGCTGTTCTCTCATAACTTACTTATTCTATATGATATTTTACATGCTAATATATATATATATATATATATACATTCAACTTAGATTAGGGTTTCTCGTCCAATATTAGAACATAAACTCGTTCTTTGTCTTTGGTTAATGATTCTGAGCTATAAGGAATATTTACAACATATTTATGTCAAAAAGCATTTTATTATGATTGCATACAATAAATATATTTTATAATAAATACAATTAATATTTTGTAAATCTTAAAATTAGCATAACAATTATATTTTAACTTATTAGTCACGTCACATATTATGTTAGATTTCTTAAAATTTTGTCTAATTTCTTTTTAAAATTTTCTACTGTATTACATTTCACTACATCCTCTGGTAATTGATTCCACTTGTTCACAATTTTATACGCAAATGAGTTCCCACATATATTTGTGCGAAAATTCTTGGGTTTTATTTTCATTCCGTTTGATCGCGTAGTAGATGTGCTAAACTGAAACCCCAAATATTAGAGTCGACATTTTCTATTCCTTTTAGTATTTTAGAGAGAGAGAGAGAGAGAGAGAGAGAGAGAGAGAGAGAGAGAGAGAGTGTCACAAGAAGTCACAAGGAAAAGAAGTACCCTAGAAGACCTTACGGTCCATACGAGAGGGTACTTGTTACGAGTCAGGGACTCGTGAGCCTGTCAGCGAACCAGGACTTTATCCAGGCGCCTTTTGAACTGCTCCACAGAGTCGCTGTTCACGACTTCTGGCGGAAGCGCGTTCCACTCGTTGCAGATACTGTAACTGAAGAAGTTCCCGCATCTGTCCCGGTGATAACGCGGCAGCTCAATTTTGTAGCCGTGGTTTCTCGTTACGCCCTCGCTTAGTTGGAACATGTCCCCGTTGCCTACGTGGTCAATACCTCGGAGGATTTTGAAGACCTCGATTAATTGACCGCGCCGTCTTCGGGTTTCCAGTGAGAAGAGGTTTAGTTCTTCTAGGCGGGCTTCGTAACTTTTGTGCCTGATCGAGGGGATCAGTTTGGTCGCCCTGGCTTGTACTCGCTCCAGTCGGGCGATGTCCTTCCGAAGGGATGGACTCCAAAACTGGACTGCGTACTCCAGGTGAGGTCGGACCAGGGAATTAAAGAGAGTGAGAACGATTTCCCTGTTCCGATACCCAAACTGTCGCTTGATATACCACAAGATTCTCTGGGCTTTCTTCTCCGCCTCGATGCACTGCTTGGAGAACTTGAGGTCGCTGGTGATCACGACTCCCAAGTCTTTTTCCATGTCTGTGCTCTCGAGCGCCGAGTTTTTGAGGCTGTAGACGGCTTGGGGATTTCTGTGGCCGATGTGCATCACCTTGCACTTTTCGACATTGAACGGCATTTGCCATTTGTCTGACCACTCCCCGAGTTTCCTCAAGTCGTCTTGGAGTCTCTCGACGTTTTCCGCGTCTGCCACGTTCATACCTAGTTTGGTATCGTCGGCAAATTTGGAAATCCTCGCAGTTATGCCATCATCTATGTCGTTTACATAGATGATGAAGAGTAGGGGGCCCAGCACGGAGCCTTGGGGAACGCCGCTTGTTACCGGTAGCCAACCGGACGTTTGCCCGTTCACCACTACTCGCTGCCTTCGACTATGCAGCCAGTTTTCGATCCAGTCACCTACAGCTCCGGCGATGCCTAGGGCTCGAACCTTTTTCAGCAATCGGCGGTGGGGCACCTTGTCGAAGGCCTTCTTCAAGTCGAGGTAGATGACATCCACCGCCTTCTCCCGGTCGTGCTCGCTGAACACGAAGTGGAAGAATTCCAAAAGGTTCGTTAGGCATGACCTGTGCCGCCGGAACCCGTGTTGGGAATTCCTCAATAGGTGGTAGGACTCGACGTCCTGCGTTATTTCGTCAACCAGGATACTTTCCATCAATTTTCCTACTACCGACGTCAGGCTGATCGGCCGGTAGTTAGATAGCTCGCTCGCGTTACCCTTTTTGAATATGGGGGTGACTTCCGCGTCTCGCCAGTCCTTTGGCACGCATCCAGTCTCGAGCGATTTCCTGAAGATCGAGCAGAGATGTGGGGAGACCTCATCTCGCACTTCCTTCAGCACCCGTGGTAAGAAGCCATCGGGCCCTGGCGACTTGTAGCGGTTCAAAGCGTCGATCTTTGAACGCACTATCGTCTCTTCGAAGTGAAATCTCTCCAATTGCTCTGAGCCTTCGTACTTGTCGCGAGGCTCAGGAGTGGTGTTCTTCTCCTCAGTGAAAACTGACGAGAAGTACTTGTTGAGGATGGTCGCATTCGCTTCGTCACTGAGCTCTAGCTCGCCATCCTCTTTCACCAAGGGACCGATCCGTCTACGTGTCGGCTTACGGCTGTTTACGTATCCGAAGAATTCCTTGGGGCTCTCTTTGCAGAGAGAGAGAGAGAGAGGGAGAGAGAGAGAGAGAGAGAGTAACAAGGAGTAACCAGGAAAGTAAGTACCCTAGGAGACCTTACGGTCCATTCAAAGAGGGTACCTTTGGACTAGCAATTGAGCGGGCACATGGCTGCTCAATTGTTTTGCGTCCATAAACGGCCACTTTTCAAGACTTTGTCTAGTCTTGACTTGAACTGGTCAACAGATTCACTGTTGACAACTTCCACTGGAAGTGCGTTCCACTTACCGCAGATACTGTAGGTAAAAAAGTTTCCACACAGATTGCGGTTGTAACGCTTCAGTTCAAGTTTGAAGCCGTGATTGCGCGTTCTGTTCTCACTCAGTGTGAAAATATCCCAGTAGTCAACATTGTCGAACCCTCGAAGTATTTTGAAGACTTCGATGAGCTGACCACGCAGTCTACGGGTTTCCAGTGAGAACAGATCTAACTCCCTTAGTCTATGCTCATAACTTTTATGTCGGATAGAGGGAATCAGCTTGGTTGCCCTGGCTTGTACGCGTTCCAATCTCGCGATGTCCTTTCGCAATGAAGGACTCCAAAATTGTACGGCATACTCCAGGTGCGGTCGGACAAGTGAGTTGTACAGGCACAGTACAATCTCCTGGTTCCGATAACCAAACTGGCGCTTAATATAGCCTAGCATCCTTTGGGCCTTTTTCTCCGCCTCAATGCACTGTTTCGAGAACTTAAGGTCACTAGTGATTGTTACACCCAAGTCCTTCTCAGTGTCACTCGATTTAAGAGCAGTGCCCTTAAGGATATACTGGGATTAGGGGTTTCTGTGGCCGATATGCATCACTTTGCATTTGCCCACGTTAAAAGGCATTTGCCACGTGTCCGACCACTCCCCAATCTTCCCAAGATCTTCCTGCAGGCGGGCAGTATTTCCATCCTTTGCAACGTTCATACCAAGCTTGGTATCGTCGGCAAATTTGGAAATCTTCGCAACCATGTCACCGTCCATGTCGTTGACGTAGATGATGAATAGTAGTGGTCCCAGGACAGAACCTTGAGGCACCCCGCTAGTAACGGGCACCCACTCAGAAGACTGTCCATTTACCACCACCCGTTGCCGTCTGCCACTTAGCCAGTTCTCGATCCAGCCGGCTACCTTTCCGTCTATGCCAAGCGCTCGCACTTTCCGGAGAAGGCGGCGGTGTGGTACCTTATCAAAGGCTTTCTGAAAGTCTAGATAGACCACATCCACCGCCTTGTCCCGATCGTGCTCACTGAAAACGAAGTGGAAGAATTCTACAAGGTTCGTCAGGCATGACCGTTGTCTTCGGAAGCCGTGCTGGGAACTCCTCAGTAGCAGGTTTGACTCTAAATACGACGTCACTTTGTCCACCATGATGCTTTCCATGAGTTTACCGACTATCGAAGTCAGACTGATAGGTCGGTAGTTTGACGGTTGGTTACGGTCTCCTTTCTTGAAGATAGGAGTCACCTCCGCCTCACGCCAGTCTCTAGGAACGCATTTGGTCCGGATTGACATGTTAAAGATAGCGCACAGATGTCGTGATACTTCATCGCACACTTCCTTCAACACTTTAGGTAGAAACCCGTCCGGTCTAGGGGACTTATTCGTCTTTAGGTCAGCGATCTTTTTCTTTATTTCTCCTTCAGTGAAGTCCATTGCCTCCAGCTTTTCCCCCGAGTAGGAATCCGTCGGCTGGGGAATGGGACCACACTCTTCAGTAAACACTTAAGAGAAGTAGTCGTTGAGGAGGTTAGCATTTTCTGCATCTGAATGCTTTAATGTCCCTTCCTCATTCCTCAAAGGGCAAATCGTTCGACGGATTGGTTTACGGCTGTTCACATATCCAAAAAACTCCTTGGGATTCTCTTTACAGAGTCTCGCCACTCAGAGTTCCTCAGACCGCTTAGCCGCCCGTATGCTGGACTTCACTCTTCTGGCTAGCCTCCGGTATTCGTCAAAGTCACCCGAGATCTTCGATTGCCGGTACACATTCCTCTTCTCCCTAGGCAGTTTCCCGATTTCTCGATTAAACCAATTTGGTTGAACAGAGGACCGACGGGGGCATTTCAGAGGGAAGAAACGCGATTGAAGACTTATGAATGTGGTTTTGAAACTGTTCCAAGAGTCTTCAACAGCCTCGCACTCTTCTAGCCTCGCGTCAGTCAGTCCCGCGCGTAGATCTGCAAAGTCTGCTCTTCTCAAATCGAGTTTCCTTGATTTACTAGTTGCAGGCTCTGCCTTGGGGACTTTGACTACGAATCTAATTATTCGGTGGTCACTGCCACCGAGCGAGAGAGAGAGAGAGAGAGAGAGAGAGAGAGAGAGAGAGAGAGAGTTACAAGGAGTTACAAGGAAAGAAGGTACCCTAGGAGACCTTACGGTCCATTCAAAGAGGGTACCTTTGGACTAGCAATCGAGCGGGCACATGGCTGCTCAATTGTTTTGCGTCCCTAAACGGCCACTTTTCAAGACTTTGTCTAGTCTTGACTTGAACTGGTCAACAGATTCACTGTTGACAACTTCCACTGGAAGTGCGTTCCACATACCACAGATACTGTAAGTGAAAAAATTTCCACACAGATTGCGGTTGTAACGCTTCAGTTCAAGTTTGAAGCCGTGATTGCGCGTTCTGTTCTCACTCAGTGTGAAAATATCCCGGTGTTCAACATTGTCGAACCCTCGAAGTATTTTGAAAACTTCGATGAGCTGACCACGCAGTCTATGGGTTTCCAACGAGAACAAATCTAATTCCCTTAGTCTATCCTCATAACTTTTATGTCGGATAGAGGGAATCAGTTTGGTTGCCCTAGCTTGTACGCGTTCCAACCTTGCGATGTCCTTTCGAAACGAAGGACTCCAAAATTGTACGGCATACTCCAGGTGCGGCCGAACCAGGGAGTTGTACAGACAAAGTACTATCTCCCTGTTACGGTATCCAAACTGGCGCTTTATGTAGCCTAACATCCTTTGGGCTTTCTTCTCTGCCTCGATGCACTGTTTCGAGAACTTGAGGTCGCTAGTGATTGTTAAACCCAAGTCCTTCTCAGTGTCGGTGGATTCCATAGCAGTGCCCTTAAGGATATAATGAGATTTGGGATTTCTGTGGCCGATATGCATTACTTTGCATTTGTTCACGTTGAAAGGCATTTGCCACGTGTCCGACCACTCCCCAATCTTCCAAAGATCTTTCTGCAGGCGGGCAGTATTTCCATCCTTTGCAACGTTCATACCAAGCTTGGTATCGTCGGCAAATTTGGAAATCTTGGCAACCATGTCACCGTCCATGTCGTTGACGTAGATGATGAATAGTAGTGGTCCCAGGACAGAACCTTGAGGCACTCAGCTAGTAATGGGCACCCACTCAGAAGCCTGTCCATTCACCACCACCCGTTGCCGTCTGCCACTTAGCCAGTTCTCGATCCAGCCGGCTACTTTTCCGTCTATGCCCAGCGCTCGCACTTTCCGGAGAAGGCGGCGGTGTGGTACCTTATCAAAGGCTTTCTGAAAGTCTAAGTAAACCACATCCACCGCCTTGTCCCGATCGTGCTCACTGAACACAAAGTGGAAGAATTCCACAAGGTTCGTCAGGCATGACCGTTGCCTTCGGAAGCCGTGCTGGGAACTCCTCAGTAGCAGGTTTGACTCTAAATACGACGTTATTTTCTCCACCATGATGCTTTCCATGAGTTTACCGACTATCGAAGTCAGACTGATAGGTCGGTAGTTTGACGGATGGCTGGGGGCTCCTTTCTTGAAGATCGTAGTCACCTCCGCCTCACGCCAGTCTCTAGGAACGCATGCGGTCCGTATTGACATGTTAAAGATAGCGCACAGATGTCGTGATACTTCATCGCACACTTCCTTCAACACCTTGGGTAGAAACCCGTCCGGTCCAGGGGACTTATTCGTCTTTAGGTCAGCGATCTTTTTCTTTATTTCTCCTTCGGTGAAGTCCATTGCCTCCAGCTTTTTCCCCGAGTAGGAATCCGTGGGCTGGGGGATGGGACCACACTCTTTAGTAAACACTGAGGAGAAGTAGTCATTGTGAAGGTTAGCATTTTCTGAATCTGACTGAGTTAATGCACCCTCCTCGTCCACTAAGGGCCCAATCCTACGATGGATTGGTTTACGGCTATTTACATAACCGAAGAACTCCTTGGGATTCTCCTTGCAGAGTCTCACCACTCAGAGTTCCTCAGTACGCTTAGCCGCCCTTATGCTGGACTTCACTCTCCTTGCTAGCCTCCGGTACTCGTCAAAGGCACCCGAGATCTTCGATCGCCGGTACGCATTTCTCTTCTCCCTAAGCAGTTGGCCGATTTCTCTATTAAACCACTTTGGTTGAACAGAAGACCGACGGAGGCATTTCAGAGGGATGCAACTTGATTGAAGACTCATGAATTTATTTTTGAAATTGTTCCACGATTCCTAAAACCTTTTCGCATACCGCTAGCCTTACATCAGTCAGCCCAGCTCGAAGGCTTGCAAAGTCTGCTCTTCTCAAGTCAAGTTTCTTTGATTGACTGGCAACAGACCTTACCTTCGGGATCATGACGGTAAATCTAACTAGCTGGTGATCACTGCCACCGAGCTCTTCGCCTACAGAGACATCCTCAACGATATCATCCTCAGAGGTGAAGACCAAGTCGAGGATATTGTCTCCTCTCGTCGGTTCTCTGACCCATTGAGTGAGGAACTCGTTGTTGGCGAACTCCAGGAGTAGCGCGCTCTCGCCACAGGCTGCTCTGGTTTCCCAGTCAACTTCTCTGTTGAAGTCGCCCATAACGATGCACACTCTGCCTTGAACAAGCTCACCCAGCAGCTAGTACAGTTCCCTGTCCTACTCAACGGGTTGGGAAGGGGGTCTGTAAAGCACCAGGGTCCTGTATCTGACAGGACCTATCTCTAGGTCAACGCCTAGGAGCTCGTGATCGGATATAATGTTGGAGTTCGAAGATTTGATTGTATCCTTGACATACAACATTACACCGCCACCCTCTCTGTCTGGCCTATCTTTGTGGAAGAGTTGGTAGCCAGGAACCGTGAATTCGCCTTCAAAGTCTCTGTTTGACGTTTTTATCCACGATTCTGTTATGGCTACCATTTCGGGTTCTTCCGTCGCTACGAGGCCACGGAGCTCAGGAAACTTGTTCCTGATTGACCTCGCATTAAACAGAAGAACTTTGAGGGAGTCCCCTAGTGTAGGACTCCCTACGCTCTTCCGTTTCCCGGCTTGTTTGTTGGCGAGGCACCCCTTTTTGCGACCTCTGAGAAGGTCGTTTCTGGAGTGACACGGGCGTACTGGCGTACGTCCGCCCTCACTCTGGGCCGGATACTCCTTTCGGTCCTCTCTACGACATCCTGGATCATGTTCGACAGAAAGGCCTTTCCTTTAAAGGAAAGATGTACCCCATCCCTTTGGTAGAGATCATTTCTACCATAAAAAGGGGCGGTACGGGTCCACAAAAAAGACCCCCTCTGCCGTACACAAATCTGCCAGGCGCTGGTTTAAAGACACATTCATCGAGTGAGCGGTCCGTGTTGGACCTCTCCTCGGGAGCATCCCGACTACCACACGCTTGCGGGTTTTCAGCCCACAGTCGTCCACGGCACCCATGACCGTGTGGAGGATTTTATCTGTAGGGCCTACCCTACCTCCTCTCAGGTAGAGGTCGTTTCCACTGACCATCAGAGCAACGACTGAGCTCTCAGAAATCTGTGATTTCTCAGCCTCTACTATGATGTGGTGGTTACCACATCCTGGCAGGCAGCTTACCTTCACACTAGTGTGAAGGCGGGCCGCTAGCAGGGACTGCAGGCCACGTGCTTGAGAATCACCAATAAGGGTGACTCTTGCACATTTGTCAGCAGGCGACTTATTCTTCCCCCTCGGAAGCGACTTGCCGCTTTCCTCTTGTATCTCTACATTTTTCTTTTTACTCTTCTTCATCTTATTTTTCTTGTCTTGATTTGTTTTCTCTTCTTCCGTTTCTCTTTTCTCTTCTTTTCTTTCCACTTTCCCTTGCGCACCAGTAACGCTCGAATCCTCTACACTGGGGTGAGCAGCATTAAGGTCCTTTTTCTTCTTTTTCTTTTTCTTCTTCTCATTGGCTCCGCATGGCAGAAGTGGGGCTGCCAATGCAGTTTCACCTCCTTGGGCTGGAGTCGCATCGGCGGAACCACCCAAGTCAGTGGGACTTTCGTCTCGAGCTTGAGCCGACTGGGCCTCTAGTTTAGAGGCTAGCTCTAGGATTTTTTCCTCAAACGCCGAATCTGAAGCGCGTGCTGCGTTTCTAGGGTCTGTATTTTATTTTCCAGCGCCCTAGATTTTTCTTCAGAGGTTGTGAAGAGATCCTTGAGTTCATTGCTGCATGCCACTGCCTCTCGGATCTCTCCTTTAAGGATGCAGTCGGTGCATATACTTCCCGGGTGGCATTTCGAAAAACATCCTTCCGGGAAGTCCACGCACCACTTGTCCTTCTGGCATATCGCACATGTATATTTAAGTGCAGCTGGACCTTTTTTCCCTGTCATTTTAAACACTTTCTCTCTTTCAAAACTTTGTGACCAATCAATAGAAAAAAGGGGGTTGGGAGAGAGAGAGAGAGAGAAAGAGAAAGAGAGAGAGAGTAACAAGGAGTAACAAGGAAAGTAAGTACCCTAGGAGACCTTACGGTCCATTCAAAGAGGGTACCTTTGGACTAGCAATTGAGCGGGCGCATGGCTGCTCAATTGTTTTGCGTCCATAAACGGCCACTTTTCAAGACTTTGTCTAGACTTGACTTGAACTGGTCAACAGATTCACTGTTGACAACTTCCACTGGAAGTGCGTTCCACATACCGCAGATACTGTAGGTGAAAAAATTTCCACACAGATTGCGGTTGTAACGCTTCAGTTCAAGTTTGAAGCCGTGATTGCGCGTTCTGTTCTCACTCAGTGTGAAAATATCCCGGTAGTCAACATTGTCGAACCCTCGAAGTATTTTGAAAACTTCGATGAGCTGACCACGCTGTCTACGGGTTTCCAGCGATAACAGATCTAATTCCCTTAGTCTATCCTCATAACTTCTATGTCGGATAGAGGGAATCAGCTTGGTTGCCCTGGCTTGTACGCGTTCCAATCTCGCGATGTCCTTTCTCAATGAAAGACTCCAAAATTGTACGGCATACTCCAGGTGCGGTCGGACAAGTGAGTTGTACAGGCACAGTACAATCTCCTGGTTCCGATAATCAAACTGGCGCTTAATATAGCCTAGCATCCTTTGGGCCTTTTTCTCCGCCTCAATGCACTGTTTCGAGAACTTGAGGTCACTAGTGATTGTTACACCCAAGTCCTTCTCAGTGTCGGTGGATTCCATAGCAGTGCCCTTAAGGATATACTGAGATTGGGGGTTTCTGTGGCCGATATGCATTACTTTGCATTTGCCCACGTTAAAAGGCATTTGCCACGTGTCCGACCACTCCCCAATCTTCCCAAGATCTTCCTGCAGGCGGGAGTATTTCCATCCTTTGCAACGTCCATACCAAGCTTGGTATCGTCGGCAAATTTGGAAATCTTGGCAACCATGTCACCATCCATGTCGTTGACGTAGATGATGAATAGTAGTGGTCCCAGGACAGAACCTTGAGGCACCCCGCTAGTAACGGGCACCCACTCAGAAGACTGTCCATTTACCACCACCCGTTGCCGTCTGCCACTTAGCCAGTTCTCGATCCAGCCGGCTACCTTTCCGTCTATGTCAAGCGCTCGCACTTTCCGGAGAAGGCGGCGGTGTGGTACCTTATCAAAGGCTTTCTGAAAGTCTAGGTACACTACATCCACCGCCTTGTCCCGATCGTGCTCACTGAAAACGAAGTGGAAGAATTCTACAAGGTTCGTCAGGCATGACCGTTGCCTTCGGAAGCCGTGCTGGGAACTCCTCAGTAGCAGGTTTGACTCTAAATACGACGTCACTTTGTCCACCATGATGCTTTCCATGAGTTTACCGACTATCGAAGTCAGACTGATAGGTCGGTAGTTCGACGGTTGGTTACGGTCTCCTTTCTTGAAGATAGGAGTCACCTCCGCCTCACGCCAGTCTCTAAGAACGCATTTGGTCCGGATTGACATGTTAAAGATAGCGCACAGATGTAGTGATACTTCATCGCACACTTCTTTCAACACTTTAGGTAGAAACCCGTCCGGTCCAGGGGAGTTATTCATCTTTAGGTCAGCGATCTTTTTCTTTATTTCTCCCTTGGTGAAGTCCATTGCCTCCAGCTTTTCCCCCGAGTAGGAATCCGTCGGCTGGGGAATGGGACCACACTCTTCAGTAAACACTGAAGAGAAGTAGTCGTTGAGGAGGTTGGCATTTTCTGCATCTGAATGCTTTAATGTCCCCTCCTCGTTCCTCAAGGGGCCAATCGTTCGACGGATTGGTTTACGGCTGTTCACATATCCAAAAAACTCCTTGGGATTCTCTTTACAGAGTCTCGCCACTCGGAGTTCCTCAGACCGCTTAGCCGCCCTTATGCTGGACTTCACTCTCCTGACTAGCCTCCGGTATTCGTCAAAGTCACCCGAGATCTTCGATTGCCGGTACACATTTCTCTTCTTCCTAAGCAGTTGCCCGATTTCTCGATTAAACCACTTTGGTTGAACAAAAGACCGACGGGGCAATTTCAGAGGGATAAAACGCGATTGAAGACTCATGAATGTGGTTTTGAAACTGTTCCAAGAGTCTTCAACAGCCTCGCACTCTTCTAGCCTCGCGTCAGTCAGTCCCGCGCGTAGACCTGCAAAGTCTGCTCTTCTCAAATCGAGTTTCCTTGATTTACTAGTTGCAGGCTCTGCCTTGGGGACTTTGACTACAAATCTAATTAGTCGGTGGTCACTGCCACCGAGCTCTTCGCCAACAGAGAGGTCCTCAACGATGTCATCTTCAGAGGTGAAAACCAAGTCGAGGATATTGTCTCCTCTCGTTGGCTCTCTCACCCATTAAGTGAGGAACTCGTTGTTCGTGAACTCCAGGAGTAGTGCGTTCTCGCCAGAGGGTTCTCTGGTTTCCCAGTCAACTTGTGTGTTGAAATCACCCATGACGATACACACTCTGTCTTTCACAAGTTCTCCTAGTAGCTGGTACAGATCTCTGTCCTTTTCAACGAGTTGGGCAGGAGGTCTATAAAGCACCAGGGTCCTGTATTTGGCAGGACCTATCTCTAGGTCAACACCTAGTAGTTCATGGTCGGATACGATGTTGCAATCCGTCGAGTTGAGAGTATCCTTGACATACAACATCACACCGCCACCCTCTCTGTCTGGCCTATCTTTCAAGAAGAGCTGGTAACCGGGAATCGTGAATTCACCTTCAAAATCTCGGCTTGAGGTTTTTATCCACGACTCCGTTATGGCCACCATCTCCGGTTCTTCTGTTGCTACGAGGCCACGGAGCTCAAGCAACTTATTCCTGATTGACCTCGCATTGAACAGAAGAACTTTGAGGGAGTCCCCTAGTGTAGGACTCCCTACGCTCTCCTGTTTTCCGGCTTCTCTGTTTTCGTGGTCACACCCTTTTTGACCACCTCCGAGAAGGTCGTTCCAGAAGTGACACGGGCATGCTGGCGCACGTCCGCTTTTGCTCTGTTTCGAACGCTCCTTTGGGTGCGTTCCACGACATCTTGAATTAGATTGGCGAGAAAGGCCTTCCCTTCAAAGGAGAGATGTACCCCGTCCCTTTGGTAGAGGTCGTCTCTACCGATAAAGGTACGATAGGGGTCCACGAAGAAGACTCCTTCTGCCGTGCAGAGACCCGCCAACCTTTTGTTCACTGCCACGTTTCTTTCGTGAGCGGTTCGGGATGGACCTCTTCTCGGAAGCATCCCAACCACCACACGTTTGCGGGTTTTAAGCCCTATGTCGTCCACGGCTCCCATCACTGTTTGGATGGTCTTACCACTGAGGCCCACTTTACCCCCTCTGAGGTAGATGTCGTTGCCGCTCACCATCAGAGCAACAACAGAATTCTCAGAAATCTGAGCTTTCTCTGCCTCTACTCTGATGGTGTGGTTACCCCGTCTGACAGGCAGCTTACCTTCACGCTAGTGCGAAGGCGGGCCGCTAGCAGCGGCTGCAGATCCCGTGTTTGCGAGTCACCAATGAGGGTGACCTTCGGACACTTTGTCTCTGAAGACGGAGTCTTCCCTTGCGGAAGAGGCCTCCCCTTTTCCTCTTTACTCTCCACATTCTTATCTTTCTTTTTCTTCTTCTTTATCTGTTTTTCTTCTATTTTGGGTTCTACTCTTGTTTCAACTATCACCTTTTTCTTTTTTTTCTTCGTTTCTCCTTTCTTCTTTTTCTCCTTCTCTCTCGCCTCAGCTGGCTTAGCCTCAGATGATGCCGGAATGTCCGCTTCATTACCAGGGGATTCCGAAACGTCAGTGGGAGGCGCCTCTTCTAGGCATCGAACCTGAGCTACGTTAAGGGCTTCGAGCTTCTCCAACTTTCCCTCAAGGATCTTAGCTCTCTCCTCTGAGGCTCTATAGAGGTCTTTTAATTTTTCCACCTCTCGCGTCAATATGCAAGTAGTGCAGATACTTTCAGGGCTGCATTTTGAGTAGCAGCCCTCCGGAAAGTCAACGCACCACTTTTCTAACTGGCATATTGCACAGTTGTGTTTGAGACGAACGGGTCCTTTTTTGCCTATCATTTTGAGCGCTTTTTCTCTCTCTGAAAACTCGTGACCAATCAATGATAAAAAAGGGGGGTGGTGAGTTCTCCCAGCGTGAGTCGCTCCCGCTAATCGATCGGAGAGGTTTCAGATCTTTCAGAAGGCACGCTCCATGTGCTGCTGTTCGTCCGACCGAGTCGTCAAACCTCGGCGTGCCGTGGCTCCCAACCAAGCAGCACTGATGGTCCCCGAAGGGGCCATCGATTTCTCACCAGGTGAACAACAACGAAGCACGCCCCGTACTAAACTCCTACTAGTTCCCTTCACAACGGCCAGGATCTCGGAGTAGCGTTCAATGGATATCCCGCCACACCAAGGAACTCGACCCAAGGCTTTTTATTGGCCTGGCAACCAACATGGGAACAAAGGGCCGTCACCTCGGACCAATGCTACCATAAGCACCCGTCAACGGTCACTGGGAACGGTCAATAATTAAGCGCCAGGAAAGGGGTTAACGAGGCACTACCCTCATCCCATTAATCGTGCCCCAACGCCTAAGACACCTCTAGTCCTAGTCTCTCGCAACCAGTGAGCGTCGATTGGCGTTGTTTATAGAGGTTCCAAAGCCTCTCTTCTGACGCATGAGGTAGCTGCCAGGTCCTTATAGGTAGATAGAGGAAGAAAGGGAAAGAGTGACACGATAGGAGTAGGCTTTTTTTTGTTTTTTTTTCTATTTGTATGAGTGGGAGATAGCATAGAAGTAAAAAAAAAGAGAGGAATAGAGTAGAAAAAGGAAGGAATGACGCACTTAGTCTGGAACCTCGTTTCCGACCAAATCGACAAGGGAAGCCCTACCAGGGGTACCCAGAAGAGGTACACCCGCCGACATAGCTCGAAAAGTCCAAGGTCCACACAAGCTCTCTTCCCGCGACAAGGGGGACAGAGAGAGAGAGAGAGAGTTACAAGGAAAGATAGTACCTCAGAAGACTAAGTTAGTCCATACCGAGGAGGTACTCATTTAATATTGAGAGAGAGAGAGAGAGAGAGAGAGAGAGAGAGTAACAACAACAACAAGGAGTAACAACAAGGAAAGAAGGTACCCTAGGAGACCTTACGGTCCATTCAAAGAGGGTACCATTGGACTTGCAATCGAGCAGGCACAAGGCTGCTCAATTGTTTTGCGTCCCTAAACGGCCCCTTTCAAGACCTTGTCTAGTCTTGACTTGAACTGGTCAACAGATTCACTGTTGACAACTTCCACTGGAAGTGCGTTCCACTTACCGCAGATACTGTAGGTGGAAAAATTTCCACACAGATTGCGGTTGTAACGCTTCAGTTCAAGTTTGAAGCCGTGATTGCGCGTTCTGTTCTCACTCAGTGTGAAAATATCCCGGTGTTCAACATTGTCGAACCCTCGAAGTATTTTGAAAACTTCGATGAGCTGACAACGCTGTCTACGGGTTTCCAGCGAGAACAGATCTAATTCCCTTAGTCTATGCTCATAACTTTTATGTCGGATAGAGGGAATCAGCTTGGTTGCCCTGGCTTGTACGCGTTCCAATCTCGCGATGTCTTTTCGCAATGAAGGACTCCAAAATTGTACGGCATACTCCAGGTGCGGTCGGACAAGTGAGTTGTACAGGCACAGTACAATCTCCTGGTTCCGATACCAAACTGGCGCTTAATATAGCTTAGCATCCTTTGGGCCTTTTTTTCCGCCTCAATGCACTGTTTCGAGAACTTGAGGTCACTAGTGATAGTAACACCCAAGTCCTTCTCAGTGTCACTCGATTCAAGAGCAGTGCCCTTAAGGATATACTGAGATTGGGGGTTTCTGTGGCCGATATGCATCACTTTGCATTTCCCCACGTTAAAAGGCATTTGCCACGTGTCCGACCACTCCCCAATCTTCACAAGATCTTCCTGCAGGCGGGCAGTATTTCTATCTTTTGCAACGTTCATACCGAGCTTGGTATCGTCGGCAAATTTGGAAATCTTGGCAACCATGTCACCGTCCATGTCGTTAACGTAGATGATGAATAGTAGTGGTCCTAGGACAGAACCTTGAGGCACCCCGCTAGTAACGGGCACCCACTCAGAAGACTGTCCATTTACCACCACCCGTTGCCGTCTGCCACTTAGCCAGTTCTCGATCCAGCCGGCTACCTTTCCGTCTATGCCAAGCGCTCGCACTTTCCGGAGAAGGCGGCGGTGTGGTACCTTATCAAAGGCTTTCTGAAAGTCTAGGTAGACCACATCCACCGCCTTGTCCCGATTGTGCTCACTGAAAACGAAGTGGAAGAATTCTACAAGGTTCGTCAGGCATGACCGTTGCCTTCGGAAGCCGTGCTGGGAACTCCTCAGTAGCAGGTTTGACTCTAAATACGACGTCACTTTGTCCACCATGATGCTTTCCATGAGTTTACAGACTATCGAAGTCAGACTGATAGGTCGGTAGTTCGACGGTTGGTTGCGGTCTCCTTTCTTGAAGATAGGAGTCACCTCCGCCTCGCGCGAGTCTCTAGGAACGCATCCAGTCCGGATTGATATGTTAAAGATAGCGCACAGATGTCGTGATACTTCATCGCACACTTCCTTCAACGCTTTAGGTAGAAACCCGTCCGGTCCAGGGGACTTATTCGTCTTTAGGTCAGCGATCTTTTTCTTTATTTCTCGTTCAGTGAAGTCCATTGCCTCCAGCTTTTCCCCCGAGTAGGAATCCGTGGGCGGGGGAATGGGACCACACTCTTCAGTAAACACTGAAGAGAAGTAGTCGTTGAGGAGGTTAGCATTTTCTGCATCTGAATGCTTTAATGTCCCCTCCTCATTCCTCAAAGGGCCAATCGTTCGACGGATTGGTTTACGGCTGTTCACATATCCAAAAAACTCCTTGGGATTCTCTTTACAGAGTCTCGCCACTCGGAGTTCCTCAGACCGCTTAGCCGCCCTTATGCTGGACTTCACTCTCCTGGCTAGCCTCCGGTATTCGTCAAAGTCACCCGAGATCTTCGATTGCCGGTACACATTTCTCTTCTTCCTAAGCAGTTGCCCGATTTCTCGATTAAACCACTTTGGTTGAACAGAAGACCGACGGGGGCATTTCAGAGGGATAAAACGCGATTGAAGACTCATGAATGTGGTTTTGAAACTGTTCCAAGAGTCTTCAACAGCATCGCACTCTTCTAGCCTCGCGTCAGTCAGTCCCGCGCGTAGACCTGCAAAGTCTGCTCTTCTTAAATCCAGTTTCCTTGATTTACTAATTGCAGACTCTGCCTTGGGGACTTTGACTACAAATCTAATTAGTCGGTGGTCACTGCCACCGAGCTCTTCGCCAACAGAGAGGTCCTCAACGATGTCATCCTCAGAGGTGAAAACCAAGTCGAGGATATTGTCTCCTCTCGTTGGCTCTCTCACCCATTGAGTGAGGAACTCGTTGTTTGTGAACT
Source organism: Ceratothoa steindachneri (assembly GCA_963969495.1). Lineage (NCBI taxonomy): Eukaryota > Metazoa > Arthropoda > Malacostraca > Isopoda > Cymothoidae > Ceratothoa > Ceratothoa steindachneri. The sequence continues at coordinate 13,072 of CAXAKS010000152.1, read as the reverse complement.
CCAGGAGTAGTGCGTTCTCGCCACAGGTTTTTCTGGTTTCCCAGTCAACTTGTGTGTTGAAATCACCCATGACGATACACACTCTGTCTTCGACAAGTTGTCCTAGTAGCTGGTACAGATCTCTGTCCTTTTCAACGAGTTGGGCAGGAGGTCTATAAAGCACCAGGGTCCTATATTTGGCAGGACCTATCTCTAGGTCAACACCTAGTAGTTCATGGTCGGATACGATGTTGCAATCCGTCGAGTTGAGAGTATCCTTGACATACAAAATCACGCGGGCACCTTCTCTGTCTGGCCTATCTTTCAAGAAGAGCTGGTAACCGGGAATCGTGAATTCGCCTTCAAAGTCTCGGTTTAAGGTTTTTATCCAAGATTCTGTTATGGCTACCATTTCGGGTTCTTCCGTCGCTACGAGGCCACGGAGCTCAGGAAACTTGTTCCTGATTGACCTCGCATTAAACAGAAGAACTTTCAGGGAGTCCCCGACTGTAGGACTCCCTACGCTCTTCCGTTTCCCGGCTTGTTTGTTTGTGAGGCACCCCTTTTTGCGACCTCTGAGAAGGTCGTTCCTGGAGTGACACGGGCATACTGGCGTACGTCCGCCCTCACTCTGGGCCGGATACTCCTTTCGGTCCTCTCTACGACATCCTGGATCATGTTCGACAGAAAGGCCTTTTCTTTAAATGAGAGAGAGAGAGAGAGAGAGAGAGAGAGAGAGAGAGAGAGAGAGAGAGAGAGAGAGAGAGTAACAAGGAGTAACAAGGAAAGTAAGTACCCTAGGAGACCTTACGGTCCATTCAAAGAGGGTACCTTTGGACTAGCAATTTGGCGGGCACATGGCTGCTCAATTGTTTTGCGTCCATAAACGGCCACTTTTCAAGACTTTGTCTAGTCTTGACTTGAACTGGTCAACAGATTCACTGTTGACAACTTCCACTGGAAGTGCGTTCCACTTACCGCAGATACTGTAGGTGAAAAAGTTTCCACACAGATTGCGGTTGTAACGCTTCAGTTCAAGTTTGAAGCCGTGATTGCGCGTTCTGTTCTCACTCAGTGTGAAAATATCCCGGTAGTCAACATTGTCGAACCCTCGAAGTATTTTGAAGACTTCGATGAGCTGACCACGCAGTCTACGGGTTTCCAGCGAGAACATATCTAACTCCCTTAGTCTATCCTCATAACTTTTATGTCGGATAGAGGGAATCAGCTTGGTTGCCCTGGCTTGTACGCGTTCCAATCTCGCGATGTCCTTTCGCAATGAAGGACTCCAAAATTGTACGGCATACTCCAGGTGCAGTCGGACAAGTGAGTTGTACAGGCACAGTACAATCTCCTGGTTCCGATAACCAAACTGGCGCTTAATATAGCCTAGCATCCTTTGGGCCTTTTTCTCCGCCTTAATGCACTGTTTCGAGAACTTGAGGTCACTAGTGATTGTTACACCCAAGTCCTTCTCAGTGTCACTCGATTCAAGAGCAGTGCCCTTAAGTATATACTGAGATTGGGGGTTTCTGTGGCCGATATGCATCACTTTGCATTTGCCCACGTTAAAAGGCATTTGCCACGTGTCCGACCACTCCCCAATCTTCCCAAGATCTTCCTGCAGGCGGGCAGTATTTCCATCCTTTGCAACGTTCATACCAAGCTTGGTATCGTCGGCAAATTTGGAAATCTTGGCAACCATGTCACCGTCCATGTCGTTGACGTAGATGATGAATAGTAGTGGTCCCAGGACAGAACCTTGAGGCACCCCGCTAGTAACGGGCACCCACTCAGAAGACTGTCCATTCACCACCACCCGTTGCCGTCTGCCACTTAGCCAGTTCTCGATCCAGCCGGCTACCTTTCCGTCTATGCCAAGCGCTCGCACTTTCCGGAGAAGGCGGCGGTGTGGTACCTTATCAAAGGCTTTCTGAAAGTCTAGGTAGACCACATCCACCGCCTTGTCCCGATCGTGCTCGCTGAAAACGAAGTGGAAGAATTCTACAAGGTTCGTCAGGCATGACCGTTGCCTTCGGAAGCCGTGCTGGGAACTCCTCAGTAGCAGGTTTGACTCTAAATACGACGTCACTTTGTCCACCATGATGCTTTCCATGAGTTTACCGACTATCGAAGTCAGACTGATAGGTCGGTAGTTCGACGGTTGGTTACGGTCTCCTTTCTTGAAGATCGGAGTCACCTCCGCCTCACGCCAGTCTCTAGGAACGCATCCGGTCCGGATTGACATGTTAAAGATAGCGCACAGATGTCGTGATACTTCATCGCACACTTCCTTCAACACCTTGGGTAGAAACCCGTCCGGTCCAGGGGACTTATTCGTCTTTAGGTCAGCGATCTTTTTCTTTATTTCTCGTTCAGTGAAGTCCATTGCCTCCAGCTTTTCCCCCGAGTAGGAATCCGTCGGCTGGGGAATGGGACCACACTCTTCAGTAAACACCGAAGAGAAGTAGTCGTTGAGGAGGTTAGCATTTTCTGCATCTGAATGCTTTAATGTCCCCTCCTCATTCCTCAAAGGGCCAATCGTTCGACGGATTGGTTTACGGCTGTTCACATATCCAAAAAACTCCTTGGGATTCTCTTTACAGAGTCTCGCCACTCGGAGTTCCTCAGACCGCGTAGCCGCCCTTATGCTGGACTTCACTCTCCTGACTAGCCTCCGGTATTCGTCAAAGTCACCCGAGATCTTCGATTGCCGGTACACATTTCTCTTCTCCCTAAGCAGTTGCCCGATTTCTCGATTAAACCACTTTGGTTGAACAGACGACCGACGGGGGCATTTCAGAGGGATGAAACGCGATTGAAGACTCATGAATGTGGTTTTGAAACTGTTCCAAGAGTCTTCAACAGCCTCGCACTCTTCTAGCCTCGCGTCAGTCAGTTCCGCGCGTAGACCTGCAAAGTCTGCTCTTCTCAAATCCAGTTTCCTTGATTTACTAGTTGCAGACTCTGCCTTGGGGACTTTGACTACGAATCTAATTAGTCGGTGGTCACTGCCACCGAGCTCTTCGCCAACAGAGAGGTCCTCAACGATGTCATCCTCAGAGGTGAAAACCAAGTCGAGGATATTGTCTCCTCTCGTTGGCTCTCTCACCCATTGAGTGAGGAACTCGTTGTTCGTGAACTCCAGGAGTGGTGCGTTCTCGCCACAGGGTTCTCTGGTTTCCCAGTCAACTTGTGTGTTGAAATCACCCATGACGATACACACTCTGTCTTCGACAAGTTCTCCCAGTAGCTGGTACAGATCTCTGTCCTTTTCAACGAGTTGGGCAGGAGGTCTATAAAGCACCAGGGTCCTGTATTTGGCAGGACCTATCTCTAGGTCAACACCTAGTAGTTCATGGTCGGATACGATGTTGTAATCCGTCGAGTTGAGAGTATCCTTGACATACAACATCACACCGCCACCCTCTCTGTCTGGCCTATCTTTCTGGAAGAGCTGGTAACCGGGAATCGTGAATTCGCCTTCAAAATCTCGGCTTGAGGTTTTAATCCACGTCTCCGTTATGGCCACCATCTCAGGTTCCTCTGTTGCTACGAGGCCACGGAGCTCAAGAAACTTATTCCTGATTGACCTCGCGTTGAACAGAAGAACTTTTAGGGAGTCCCCCAGTGTAGGACTCCCTACGCTCTTCCGTTTCCCGGCTTCTTATGTAGAGAGAGAGAGAGAGAGAGAGAGAGAGAGAGAGAGAGAGAGAGAGAGAGAGAGAGAGAGAGAGAGAGAGAGAGAGAGAGAGAGAGAGAGAGAGAGAGAGAGAGAGAGAGAGAGAGAGAGAGAGAGAGAGAGAGAGAGAGAGAGAGAGAGAGAGAGAGAGAGAGAGAGAGAGAGAGAGAGAGAGAGAGAGAGAGAGTAACAAGGAGTAACAAGGAAAGTAAGTACCCTAGGAGACCTTACGGTCCATTCAAAGAGGGTACCTTTGGACTAGCAATTGAGCGGGCACATGGCTGCTCAATTGTTTTGCGTCCCTAAACGGCCACTTTTCAAGACTTTGTCTAGTCTTGACTTGAACTGGTCAACAGATTCACTGTTGACAACTTCCACTGGAAGTGCGTTCCACTTACCGCAGATACTGTAGGTGAAAAAGTTTCCACACAGATTGCGGTTGTAACGCTTCAGTTCAAGTTTGAAGCCGTGATTGCGCGTTCTGTTCTCACTCAGTGTGAAAATATCCCGGTAGTCAACATTGTCGAACCCTCGAAGTATTTTGAAGACTTCGATGAGCTGACCACGCAGTCTACGGGTTTCCAGCGAGAACATATCTAACTCCCTTAGTCTATCCTCATAACTTTTATGTCGGATAGAGGGAATCAGCTTGGTTGCCCTGGCTTGTACGCGTTCCAATCTCGCGATGTCCTTTCGCAATGAAGGACTCCAAAATTGTACGGCATACTCCAGGTGCGGTCGGACAAGTGAGTTGTACAGGCACAGTACAATCTCCTGGTTCCGATAACCAAACTGGCGCTTAATATAGCCTAGCATCCTTTGGGCCTTTTTCTCCGCCTCAATGCACTGTTTCGAGAACTTGAGGTCACTAGTGATTGTTACACCCAAGTCCTTCTCAGTGTCGGTGGATTCCATAGCAGTGCCCTTAAGGATATACTGAGATTGGGGGTTTCTGTGGCCGATATGCATCACTTTGCATTTGCCCACGTTAAAAGGCATTTGCCACGTGTCCGACCACTCCCCAATCTTCCTAAGATCTTCCTGCAGGCGGGCAGTATTTCCATCCTTTGCAACGTTCATACCAAGCTTGGTATCGTCGGCAAATTTGGAAATCTTCGCAACCATGTCACCGTCCATGTCGTTGACGTAGATGATGAATAGTAGTGGTCCCAGGACAGAACCTTGAGGCACCCCGCTAGTAACGGGCACCCAATCAGAAGACTGTCCATTCACCACCACCCGTTGCCGTCTGCCACTTAGCCAGTTCTCGATCCAGCCGGCTACCTTTCCGTCTATGCCAAGCGCTCGCACTTTCCGGAGAAGGCGGCGGTGTGGTACCTTATCAAAGGCTTTCTGAAAGTCTAGGTAGACCACATCCACCGCCTTGTCCCGATCGTGCTCGCTGAAAACGAAGTGGAAGAATTCTACAAGGTTCGTCAGGCATGACCGTTGCCTTCGGAAGCCGTGCTGGGAACTCCTCAGTAGCACGTTTGACTCTAAATACGACGTCACTTTGTCCACCATGATGCTTTCCATGAGTTTACCGACTATCGAAGTCAGACTGATAGGTCGGTAGTTCGACGGTTGGTTACGGTCTCCTTTCTTGAAGATCGGAGTCACCTCCGCCTCACGCCAGTCTCTAGGAACGCATCCGGTCCGGATTGACATGTTAAAGATAGCGCACAGATGTCGTGATACTTCATCGCACACTTCCTTCAACACCTTGGGTAGAAACCCGTCCGGTCCAGGGGACTTATTCGTCTTTAGGTCAGCGATCTTTTTCTTTATTTCTCCTTCAGTGAAGTCCATTGCCTCCAGCTTTTCCCCCGAGTAGGAATCCGTCGGCTGGGGAATGGGACCACACTCTTCAGTAAACACCGAAGAGAAGTAGTCGTTGAGGAGGTTAGCATTTTCTGCATCTGAATGCTTTAATGTCCCCTCCTCATTCCTCAAAGGGCCAATCGTTCGACGGATTGGTTTACGGCTGTTCACATATCCAAAAAACTCCTTGGGATTCTCTTTACAAAGTCTCGCCACTCGGAGTTCCTCAGACCGCTTAGCCGCCCTTATGCTGGACTTCACTCTCCTGGCTAGCCTCCGGTATTCGTCAAAGTCACCCGAGATCTTCGATTGCCGGTACACATTTCTCTTCTCCCTAAGCAGTTGGCCGATTTCTCGATTAAACCACTTTGGTTGAACAGACGACCGACGGGGGCATTTCAGAGGGATGAAACGCGATTGAAGACTCATGAATGTGGTTTTGAAACTGTTCCAAGAGTCTTCAACAGCCTCGCACTCTTCTAGCCTCGCGTCAGTCAGTTCCGCGCGTAGACCTGCAAAGTCTGCTCTTCTCAAATCCAGTTTCCTTGATTTACTAGTTGCAGACTCTGCCTTGGGGACTTTGACTACGAATCTAATTAGTCGGTGGTCACTGCCACCGAGCTCTTCGCCAACAGAGAGGTCCTCAACGATGTCATCCTCAGAGGTGAAAACCAAGTCGAGGATATTGTCTCCTCTCGTTGGCTCTCTCACCCATTGAGTGAGGAACTCGTTGTTCGTGAACTCCAGGAGTGGTGCGTTCTCGCCACAGGGTTCTCTGGTTTCCCAGTCAACTTGTGTGTTGAAATCACCCATGACGATACACACTCTGTCTTCGACAAGTTCTCCTAGTAGCTGGTACAGATCTCTGTCCTTTTCAACGAGTTGGGCAGGAGGTCTATAAAGCACCAGGGTCCTGTATTTGGCAGCACCTATCTCTAGGTCAACACCTAGTAGTTCATGGTCGGATACGATGTTGCAATCCGTCGAGTTGAGAGTATCCTTGACATACAACATCACACCGCCACCCTCTCTGTCTGGCCTATCTTTCTGGAAGAGCTGGTAACCGGGAATCGTGAATTCGCCTTCAAAATCTCGGCTTGAGGTTTTAATCCACGTCTCCGTTATGGCCACCATCTCAGGTTCCTCTGTTGCTACGAGGCCACGGAGCTCAAGAAACTTATTCCTGATTGACCTCGCGTTGAACAGAAGAACTTTTAGGGAGTCCCCCAGTGTAGGACTCCCTACGCTCTTCCGTTTCCCGGCTTCTTTTGTGTGGTAGTACCCCTCTTTGCCACATCTAAGAACGTCGTTCCAGGAGTGACACGGGCATACTCTCTTATGTCCGCCTTCACTCTGGGTCGGACGCTCCTCTGCGTCCGCTCTACGACATCCTGGATTAGGTTACAGAGTACAGCCTTTCCCTTGAATGAAAGGTGCACTCCGTCCCTTTGGTAAAGGTCGTTTCGACCGTAAAAGGTGCGGTAAGGGTCCAGAAAGAAGACCCCTTCCGCCGTACAGAGGTCGGACAGGCGCTGGTTCAGGGTCACGTTCCTAGAGTGAGCTGTCCGGCTAGGACCTCTTCTTGGGAGCATCCCTACAACGACCCGTTTGCGAGTTCTCAATCCACAGTCGTCCACGGCTCCCATGCCTGTGTTGAGAATTTTCTCGCTGGGGCCTACTTTGCCTCCTCGGAGGTAGAGGTCATTCCCACTCACCATCAGGGCAACGACTGAATTCTCGGAGATCTGAGATTTCTCAGCCTCTACCCTGATGTGGTGGTTTCCCCGTCCTGGCTGGCAGCATACCTCCACACTAGTGCGAAGGCGGGCCGCTAGCAGGGGCCGCAAACCTTGTGCTTGGGAATCGCCCACAAGGGTAACCCTCGGACATTTCCGTGCGGCAGAGGTTTGATGCTTTCCTTGCGGAAGCGAACTCTCGGTTCCCGCTTTCTTCTCCATCTTATTTTTCTTCTTCTTTTTCTTATTCATCTTTTCCGCGCTATCTTCCTTTGTTTTTATCTTTTCTTCCTCTGCTTCAACTTTCTCTTTTTCAGCTTCTACTTTATCTTCTGTTTCAACTTTCTCTTCTTCCTGTTTCTTTCGCTTCCTTTTCTTTTTCTTTGGGGGTTTATCCGTAGCATGCGGACCTAGCTCTGGGGGTAGTACTGCAGAAGCAGTGTTTGGTACAGGGCTTGCCGTTAGCTCTGCTATTCTCACCTCTAGCCTGCGAATCAGTCCGGCGTGTTCTAATTCGAGTCTGCTTATTTTCTCCTCCAACTTCCTGGATCTTTCCTCGGAAACCCTGCACGTTTCCTTTAGCTCCTTGATTTGGCCGTTTAAAATACAGTCGGTGCAGGAACTGGCCGGGTGGCATTTCGAAAAACACCCCTCCGGAAAGTCCACGCACCACTTATCTATGTGGCATATTGCGCACGTGTATTTTAGAGCTCCTGGTCCTTTCTTGCCGGTCATTCTGAACACTTTCTCTCTTTAAATACTTTGCGACCAATCAATGATAAAAAAGGGGGGTTGGTGAGTTCTCCCCGCGTGAGTCGCTCCCGCCTATCGATCGGAGACGTTTCGGATCTTTCAGAAGGCACGCTCCATGTGCTGCTGTTCGTCCGACCGAGTCGTCAAGCCTCGGCGTGCCGTGGCTCCCAACCAAGCAGCACAGACGGTCCCCGAAGGGGCCATCGATTTGTCACCAGGTGAACAACAACGAAGCACGCCCCTTACTAAACTCCTACTAGTTCCCTTCACAACGGCCAGGATCTCGGAGCAGCGTTCAATGGATATCCCGCCCCACCAAGAGACTCGACCCAAGGCTTTTTATTGGCCTGGCAACCAACCTGGGAACAAAGGGCCGTCACCTCGGACCGATGCTACCAGAGAGAGAGAGAGAGAGAGAGAGAGAGAGAGAGAGAGAGAGAGAGAGAGAGTGTGTTACAAGGAAGCTAAGCTAAGTACTTCAAAAGACCATTCAATCCATTTCATTGGAAGTACTCATGTCATTATCTAAATTAAATATCTACAATCCTAATGATAAGTAATAGGATAGCAAAGATGAAGTCTCTCTCCACCCACCTCTCCCACCCAATGACGGGTTCGATAAAAGGAAAATATGTACCTGGAAGTGTTTGAACAAAAGACACATCCTGGAATTTTTATAGGAAAGCAGAAACAACTTAATATGTACATACTTAATTTATACATCAATTTTTAATTTTATATTTCGTCTGAGAACTGCCTTTGAGGGCAATATTTTACATCAAAATCTTAAACTAATAATAACCTATGAGAAAATTATTTGCATATTATACAGTGTCTTTTACACATCTATGCTTACAGCATGCTGTTTTTATCCTAATTTTAGCAACATATAATGTTTTGTCACTCGTTATTTCATCGATAAAATTATTTTGTCAAGCTTATTTTTAAAAGTTTCTAATGAATTGCTGGCCACTACTTCTTCAGGCAACTGATTCCAATAATTGACAATTTTATAGGAAAAAAAGTTTCCGCATATATTCGTTCTGAAACGCTTTGGGACGATTTTTAAACTGTTATTTCGTGTATTATTTGTGCAAAGTTGAAACCAAGTTGAAGAGTTAACATTATTGACTCCTTTCATTATTTTAAATACTTCTATCAGTTGACCTCTCAGACGTCTTTTCTCTAGGGTAAATAAGTTTAGCATATCTAGTCTTTTCTCATATTTATAATTTCGGAGTTCCGGTATCAATTTAGTGGCTCTAGCTTGCACTCTTTCCAATCTATCAATATCTTTTTGTAGGTATGGTGACCAGACCTGAGCACAGTATTCTAACTGTGGTCTTACTAATGCATTAAATATATTTAGAATTTTAGCTTTATTTTTAAAGCTAAATTGACGTTTAATATATCCGAGAAGCCTCATTGCTTTCTTTTCTACTTCGATACATTGTTGAGAAAATTTTAGATCATTAGATATGTGAACTCCTAGGTCTCTTTCACCATTGGTTATGCTAATATTTTGATCAAAAATTTTGTAATTCGCTTTGGGATTCTTATGGCCTACATGCATTACTTTACATTTTTCTAGATTTAGGGGCAGTTCCCATTCTTTCGACCATTTCTCTATTTTATCAATATCGTTTTGAAAATTAATAACATCATCCTCAGTTACTATTGCTTTTCCTAGCTTGCAATCGTCTGCGAATTTTGAAATTTTTGACAAGAGCTCATCGTCTAAATCATTGACATATATAATGAATAGCAAGGGACCTAAGACTGAACCTTGTGGTACTCCACTAGTTACCATTGTCCATTCTGACTGTTGGCCGTTAATAACTACTCTCTGCTTGCGATCAGTGAGCCAATTCTCGATCCATTTGGCTACATCTCCTTCTATTCCTAGGGCTCTTACTTTAGTCAACAATTTCTTATGGGGTACTTTATCGAAAGCTTTTTGGAAATCCAAATACAAAATGTCTGCTGATCTGGTATTATCATATTCTTCATTTACAAAGTGAAAAAAGTCTAATAAATTTGTAAGGCAAGACCTTTTTCTTCTAAATCCGTGCTGTGAATCCTTTAATAATTTATTCTTTTCTAAGTGTTCAACTATTTCAGCTGCAATACGGGTTTCAAGGAGTTTTCCAACTATTGAAGTCAAACTTATTGGGCGATAATTTCTAGCTAGTTCTTTGTGACCTTTTTTAAATATCGGTGTCACATTTGCTAGCTTCCAATCCGTAGGAACAATTCCACTCTCTAATGATCTATTAAAAATCTGTGTCAATTGTCCAGACACTTGGTCTTTAACTTCTTTCAAGACTCGTGGAAGTATATTATCTGGTCCAGGAGATTTAAATTTGTTCATTTTCTCAATATTTTTGTTTGTAATAATTTCGGTACATCTAATAGATTTGAGTGGTCTAATACCGGTATTATTGATAGTTGGCGTGGGTTTATTACTCGTATTCTCATTTACAAAAACGGATGCAAAGTATTCATTTAAAGTATTTGCAATGTCAAAATCGTTATATTGTAATATATCATTTTTGTCTTTTATTGGACCAATGCTATTTTTTATTGGTTTTCTACTATTTACTAATGCAAAAAACTCCTTCGGATTTTGTTTACAATTTAAAGCTACTCTTATTTCTTCGTTCCGTTTTGCTCTTTTGGTTTCACTTTTTACTTTTCTTCTTAGTTCAACATAATGTTTTTTATTATCAATATTCATATTGGATTTCATTATCTTATACGCTTTATCTCTTTCTCTAATGGCTTTTTTAAGCTGAGAGGACAACCATTTGGGTTCATTATTTTTTTTGTCAGTAGTAACTTTAGATGGTATGAATTGTCTCTGTTTATTTAGTAAATTGTTTTTAAAATCATGCCACACTTTATTAATGTCTTCAGGCTTTATAGTATAGTTTGTAAGACTTTCCCTCAGACCTTCGAAATTTGCTTTCATAAAATCAAACTTAACTGTGCTTGTTATTCTTCTTATGGATGGCACGTTTATGTTAAAATATATTATATTGTGATCGCTGTTACCAAACTTTTCTCCGATGTTTAAATTTGAAATCAATTCATCGTCGCTTGATAATACTAAATCTAAAATATTAGGGCCTCTTGTGGCTTCTTTCACCCATTGCGTTAGTAAGTTATCATCTATAAAATTTATCAGTCTTGCTCCTTCCGCGTCTGAAATTTTAGTAGACCAGTCTATTCGTCCACAGTTAAAGTCGCCGATAATTAAAGATATTTTGTTCTTTATCTCATTTGATAAGCATTCGTATAATCTTTGATCAGAATCTACAGCTTGATGAGGACTTCTGTATACTAAATATATAAATAAACTTTTTTCGAGATTTAGCTTGACTCCTATAACTTCGAAGTCAGAGGATAAATTACATTCTGTTGGATAGAGGTCATCACGCACATACCAAATTACGCCTCCACCTTCCGTTCCAAGTCTATCTTTGTGAAACATTTTATACCCTTGTAATTGAAATTCACCTCTGAAATCTCTTGTGTGACAATGTATCCAGCTTTCTGTAATACCTATTAACATCGTATTTATCCAGTGCTACTAACGCTTTAAATTCTACCATTTTATTTCGGATAGACCTGGCATTGAACAACACAGCTTTTAATTTTTTCTACCTGTTTAACTGTCTTTCCCGCGTTGGACACGTTTCCCGAGGTCTGCGGTGAAGAGTCAAGGTGATATTTGTTTTCGAGGGTATCATAAAGACTCAGGTTTATCAAATCTCCATATACCTTTTTACCCATTGCGCTAAGATGGGTCCCGTCATGAGCAAAATATTTTTTATTGTTAATAAAGGTCATCCAAAAGTCGACGAATTTGACATTTTCCCGTTTACATATATTTCGTAGTCGTTCGTTTATTCCAATTGCTCTACTCATAGTTTCCTTTTTCTCATATAATCTGGGTAATACTCCGACAATTATTCCGTGATCCGTTTTTGATTTAATTTTCGTTACCATTTCGTTATAGTCGGAAATCATCGTTTCAGTTCCAGAAACATTTCACCACAAAAATATCGTTTGTTCCGACATGAGCGATAACAGGGGATTTTCTACTGTTCAGGTTTAAACTGGCAATTTCTTCAGTCACCTTTTTTATCCCTGCGCCGGGGTAGCATCTGAATTTTCGTTTACTAATGTTTTTTACGCCGAAATAATCAATTTGGTTTCTTATTATTGAATCTCCAATTAAGTAAGTATCGTCCTCCTCTTCGGATAAAGCTGAAAATCTATTATGCGTCTTTAATTGAGTCAGTTCAGGGAAGTTTAGGTCTCGATGGATGTTTATTTTTGACAAGTGAAAAACCGTTGGCATTATTGTCGTTTTGATCAACTTTATTTTCTAGCAAGGCAACTGATTGTTCTAATCTGACTATCTTTGTATCAGTATCCGTTATTCTTTTGTCGTTGTTTTTGCAATCACATTGTTTTAGTTCTAGCGCGTTAATTTTGTTTTGCATGTTAGTAATTATGGTCATAAGTTCATTTCTTTCTTTATCATGTCTTTCAGCGAGTTTACAGAATAAACAAATACTGGCAGCTGTAATTCTTTGATAGCATTGTTCTTCATAGTCGCTACACCACTTTACTGACTTACACTTGGAGCAAAAAGCTTTTAATCTCTCTGCACCTGGCATTTTTAAATAGAGATTTGTTCACTAATATAGAATTATCGTTGAGCACAATTATTTGCACCTTATAAATCAATCAATTAAAACACTATATCCTGCACTAATGAAAGTTAGTATTTAAAGAACTTCGCTCTATACTTGAGAAATTGATTTACAAAATAATTTATGCACTTGAAAAGTTTAATTGCAAAATAGAAATATGATAGAAACTGCGCAATTGGTAAAAAAAAAACAACACGTGTTAAAGTATGGCTATTGAACAAATAAAGGAAATAGAAAAATAATACTCACTGTTTTTCTTTGAAGGGATATATACTTTCCCTTAAAATATGGCAGTAAGAAAATATCTCGATGAATGAGAAAATCAACTGACAATTTAGAATCAGGCGTCGAGTTCTTTAAATCAAGATGGCGCTGGC
>CAXAKS010000151.1:12500-29062 GCA_963969495.1 Ceratothoa steindachneri | reverse complement strand
AGAGAGAGAGAGAGAGAGAGAGGAGAGAGAGAGAGAAAGAGAGAGAGAGAGAGAGAGGAGAGTAACAAGGAGTAACAAGGAAAGTAAGTACGCTAGGAGACCTTACGGTCCATTCAAAGAGGGTACCTTTGGACTAGCAATTGAGCGGGCACATGGCTGCTCAATTGTTTTGCGTCCATAAACGGCCACTTTTCAAGACTTTGTCTAGTCTTGACTTGAACTGGTCAACAGATTCACTGTTGACAACTTCCACTGGAAGTGCGTTCCACTTACCGCAGATACTGTAGGTGAAAAAGTTTCCACACAGATTGCGGTTGTAACGCTTCAGTTCAAGTTTGAAGCCGTGATTGCGCGTTCTGTTATATTGTGATTGCTGTTACCAAACTTTTCTCCGACATTTAAATTTGAAATCAATTCATTGTCGCTTGATAATACTAAATCTAAAATATTAGGGCCTCTTGTGGCTTCTTTCACCCATTGCGTTAGTAAGTTATTATCTATAAAATTTATCAGTCTTGCTCCATCCGCGTCTGAAATTTTAGTAGACCAGTCTATTCATCCACAGTTAAAGTCGCCGATAATTAAAGATATTTTGTTCTTTATCTCATTTGATAAAAATTCGTATAATCTTTGATCAGAATCTACAACTTGATGAGGACTTCTGTATACTAAATTTATAAATAAACTTTTTTCGAGATTTAGCTTGACTCCTAGGATAAATTACATTCTGTTAGATAGAGGTCATCACGCACATACAAAATTACGCCTCCACCTTCCATTCCAAGTCTATCTTTGTGAAACATTTTATTTCCTTGTAATTGAAATTCACCTCTGAAATCTCTTGTGTGACAATGTATCCAGCTTTCTGTAATACCTATTACATCGTATTTCTCCAGTGCTACTAACGCTTTAAATTCTAACATTTTATTTCTGATAGACCTGGCATTGAACAACACAGCTTTTAATTTTTCTACCTGTTTAACTGTCTTTCCGCGTTGGACACGTTTCCCGAGATCTGCGGTGAAGAGTCTATCTTTGTGAAACATTTTATTTCCTTGTAATTGAAATTCACCTCTAAAATTTCTTGTGTGACAATGTATCCAGCTTTCTGTAATACCTATTACATCGTATTTATCCAGTGCTACTAACGCTTTAAATTCTACCATTTTATTTCTGATAGACCTGGCATTGAACAACACAGCTTTTAATTTTTCTACCTCTTTGAAGCCGTGATTGCGCGTTCTGTTCTCAATCAGTGTGAAAATATCCCGGTAGTCAACATTGTCGAACCCTCGAAGTATTTTGAAAACTTCGATGAGCTGACCACGCAGTCTACGGGTTTCCAGCGAGAACAGATCTAATTCCCTTAGTCTATCCTCATAACTTTTATGTCGGATAGAGGCAATCAGCTTGGTTGCCCTGGCTTGTACGCGTTCCAATCTTGCGTTGGACACGTTTCCCGAGATCTGCGGTGAAGAGTCTATCTTTGTGAAACATTTTATTTCCTTGTAATTGAAATTCACCTCTAAAATTTCTTGTGTGACAATGTATCCAGCTTTCCGTAATACCTATTACATCGTATTTATCCAGTGCTACTAACGCTTTAAATTCTACCATTTTATTTCTGATAGACCTGGCATTGAACAACACAGCTTTTAATTTTTCTACCTCTTTGAAGCCGTGATTGCGCGTTCTGTTCTCAATCAGTGTGAAAATATCCCGGTAGTCAACATTGTCGAACCCTCGAAGTATTTTGAAAACTTCGATGAGCTGACCACGCAGTCTACGGGTTTCCAGCGAGAACAGATCTAATTCCCTTAGTCTATCCTCATAACTTTTATGTCGGATAAAGGCAATCAGCTTGGTTGCCCTAGGCTTGTACGCGTTCCAATCTTGCGATGTCCTTTCGCAATCAAGGACTCCATAATTGTACGGCATACTCCAGGTGCGGTCGGACAAGTGAGCTGTACAGGCACAGTACAATCTCCTGGTTCCGATAACCAAACTGGCGCTTAATATAGCCTAGCATCCTTCGGGCCTTTTTCTCCGCCTCAATGCACTGTTTCGAGAACTTGAGGTCACTAGTGATTGTTACACCCAAGTCCTTCTCAGTGTCGGTGGATTCAATAGCTGTGCCCTTAAGAATATACTGAGATTGGGGGTTTCTGTGGCCGATATGCATCACTTTGCATTTGCCCACGTTAAAAGGCATTTGCCACGTGTCCGACCACTCCCCAATCTTCCCAAGATCTTCCTGCAGGCGGGCAGTATTTCCATCCTTTGCAACGTTCATACCAAGCTTGGTATCGTCGGCAAATTTGGAAATCTTCGCAACCATGTCACCGTCCATGTCGTTGACGTAGATGATAAATAGTAGTGGTCCCAGGACAGAACCTTGAGGCACCCCGCTAGTAACGGGCACCCACTTAGAAGACTGTCCATTCACCACCACCCGTTGCCGTCTGCCACTTAGCCAGTTCTCGATCCAGCCGGCTACCTTTCCGTCTATGCCAAGCGCTCGCACTTTCCGGAAAAGGCGGCGGTGTGGTACCTTATCAAAGGCTTTCTGAAAGTCTAGGTAGACCACATCCACCGCCTTGTCCCGATCGTGCTCACTGAAAACGAAGTGGAAGAATTCCACAAGGTTCGTCAGGCATGACCGTTGCCTTCGGAAGCCGTGCTGGGAACTCCTCAGTAGCAGGTTTGACTCTAAATACGACGTCACTTTGTCCACCATGATGCTTTCCATGAGTTTACCGACTATCGAAGTCAGACTGATAGGTCGGTAGTTCGACGGTTGGTTACGATCTCCTTTCTTTGAAGATAGGGGTCACCTCCGCCTCACGCCAGTCTCTAGGAACGCATCCGGTCCGGATTGACATGTTGAAGATAGCGCACAGATGTCGTGATACTTTATCGCACACTTCCTTCAACACTTTCGGTATAAACCCGTCTGGTCCAGGGGACTTATTCGTCTTTAGGCCAGCGATCTTTTTCTTTAGATCTCCTTCGGTGAAGGCCATTGCCTTCAGCTTTTCCCCCGAGTAGGAATCAGTCGGCTGGGGAATCGGACCACACTCTTCAGTAAACACTGAAGAGAAGTAGTCTTTGAGGAGGTTGGCATTTTCTGCATCTGAATGCTTTAAAGTCCCCTCCTCATTCCTCAAAGGGCCAATCGTTCGACGGATTGGTTTACGGTTGTTCACATATCCAAAAAACTCCTTGGGATTCTCTTTACAGAGTCTCGCCACTCGAAGTTCCTCAGACCGCTTAGCCGCCCTTATGCTGGACTTCACTCTCCTGTCTAGCCTTCGGTATTCGTCAAAGTCACCCGAGATCTTCAATTGCCGGTACACATTTCTCTTCTCCCTAAGCAGTTGCCCGATTTCTCGATTAAACCACTTTGGTTGAACAGAAGACCGACGAGGGCATTTCAGAGGGATAAAACGCGATTGAAGACTCATGAATGTGGTTTTGAAACTGTTCCAAGAGTCTTCAACAGCATCGCACTCCTCTAGCCTCGCGTCAGTCAGTCCTGCGCGTAGACATGCAAATTCTGCTCTTTTCAAATCCAGTTACGTTGATTTACTAGTTGCAGGCTCTTCTTTGGGGACTTTGACTACAAATCTAATTAGTCGGTGGTTACTGCCACCGAGCTCTTCGCCAACAGAGAGGTCCTCAACGATGTCATCCTCAGAGGTGAAAACCAAGTCGAGGATATTGTCTCCTCTCGTTGGCTCTCTCACCCATTGAGTGAGGAACTCGTTGTTCGTGAACTCCAGGAGTAGTGCGTTCTCGCCACAGGGTTCTCTGGTTTCCCAGTCAACTTGTGTGTTGATATCACCCATGACGATACATACTCTGTCTTTCACAAGTTCTCCTAGTAGCTGGTACAGATCTCGGTCCTTTTCAACGAGTTGGGCAGGAGGTCTATAAAGCACCAGGGTCCTGTATTTGGCAGGACCTATCTCTAGGTCAACACCTAGTAGTTCATGGTCAGATACGATGTTGCAATCCGTTGAGTTGAGAGCATCCTTGACATACAGCATCACACCGCCGCCTCTCTGTCTGGCCTATCTTTCAAGAAGAGCTGGTTACCGGGAATCGTGAATTCACATTCAAAATCTCGGCTTGAGGTTTTTATCCACAACTCCGTTATGGCCACCATCTCCGGTTCTTGTGTTGCTACGAGGCCAGGAAGTTCTAGAAACTTGTTTCTGATAGACCTCTCATTAAA
Organism: Ceratothoa steindachneri; assembly: GCA_963969495.1. Taxonomy (NCBI): domain Eukaryota; kingdom Metazoa; phylum Arthropoda; class Malacostraca; order Isopoda; family Cymothoidae; genus Ceratothoa; species Ceratothoa steindachneri. Next base: position 24,825 of record CAXAKS010000151.1, on the reverse strand, counting down.
CAGAAGAACTTTTAGGGAGTCCCCGACTGTAGGACTCCTTACGCTCTTCCGTTTCCAGCTTTCTTTCTCTGTGGCGGGATCACTCCACTCTTTGTGACTTCAGAAAAGGTCGTTCCTGGAGTAACACGGGTGTACTGGCGTACGTCCTCCTTTACTCGGAGAGAGAGAGAGAGAGAGTAACAACAACAAGGAGTAACAACAAGGAAAGAAGGTACGCTAGTCTCTAGGAACGCATTTGGTCCGGATTGACAATTTAAAGATAGCGCACAGATGTCGTGATACTTCATCGCACACTTCCTTTAACACCTTAGGTAGAAACCCGTCCGGTCCAGGGGACCGGTGAGAGAGAGAGAGAGAAAGAGAGAGAGAGAGAGAGTGTAACAACAAGAAATAACAACAAGGAAAGAAGGTACCCTAGGAGACCTTACGGTCCATTCAAAGAGGGTGCCATTGGACTTGCAATCGAGCGGGCACAAGGCTGCTTAATTGTTTTGCGTCCCTAAACGGCCACTTTTCAAGACCTTGTCTAGTCTCCACTTGAACTGGTCAACAGATTCACTGTTGACAACTTCCACTGGAAGTGCGTTTCACTTACCGCAGATACTGTAGGTGAAAATATTTCCACACAGATTGTGGTTGTAACGCTTCAGTTCAAGTTTGAAGCCGTGATTGCGCGTTCTTTCTCACTCAGTGTGAAAATATCCCGGTAGTCAACATTGTCGAACCCTCGAAGTATTTTGAAAACTTCGATGAGCTGACCACGCAGTCTACGGGTTTCCAGCGAGAACAGATCTAATTGCCTTAGTCTATCCTCATAACCTTTATGTCGGATAGAGGGGATCAGCTTGGTTGCCCTGGCTTGTACGCGTTTCAATCTCGCGATGTCCTTTCGCAATGAAGGACTCCAAAATTGTACGGCATACTCCAGGTGCGGTCGGACAAGTGAGTTGCACAGGCACAGTACAATCTCCTGGTTCCGATAACCAAACTGGCGCTTAATATAGCCTAGCATCCTTTGGGCCTTTTTCTCCGCCTCAATGCACTGTTTCGAGAACTTGAGGTCACTAGTGATTGTTACACCCAAGTCCTTCTCATTGTCGGTGGATTCCATAGCAGTGCCCTTAAGGATATACTGAGATTGGGGGTTTCTGTGGCCGATATGCATCACTTTGTATTTTCCCACGTTAAAAGGCATTTGCCACGTGTCCGACCACTCCCCAATCTTCCCAAGATCTTCCTGCAGGCGGGCAGTATTTCCTTCCTTTGCAACGTTGATACCAAGCTTGGTATCGTCGGCAAATTTGGAAATCTTGGCAACCATGTCACCGTCCATGTCGTTGACGTAGATGATAAATAGTAGTGGCCCCAGGACAGAACCTTGAGGCACCCCGCTAGTAACGAGCACCCACTTAGAAGACTGTCCATTCACCACCACCCGTTGCCGTCTGCCACTTAGCCAGTTCTCGATCCAGCCGGCTACCTTTCCGTCTATGCCAAGCGCTCGCACTTTCCGGAAAAGGCGGCGGTGTGGTACCTTATCAAAGGCTTTCTGAAAGTCTAGGTAGACCACATCCACCGCCTTGTCCCGATCGTGCTCACTGAAAACGAAGTGGAGGAATTCCACAAGGTTCGTCAGGCATGACCGTTGCCTTCGGAAGCCGTGCTGGGAACTCCTCAGTAGCAGGTTTGACTCTAAATACGACGTCACTTTGTCCGCCATGATGCTTTCCATGAGTTTACCGACTATCGAAGTCAGACTGATAGGTCGGTAGTTCGACGGATGGCTGGGGGCTCCTTTCTTGAAGATAGGAGTCACCTCCGCCTCACGCCAGTCTCTAGGAACGCATCCGGTCCGGATTGACATGTTGAAGATAGCGCACAGATGTCGTGATACTTTATCGCACACTTCCTTCAACACTTTCGGTATAAACCCGTCTGGTCCAGGGGACTTATTCGTCTTTAGGCCAGCGATCTTTTTCTTTAGATCTCCTTCGGTGAAGGCCATTGCCTTCAGCTTTTCCCCCGAGTAGGAATCAGTCGGCTGGGGAATCGGACCACACTCTTCAGTAAACACTGAAGAGAAGTAGTCTTTGAGGAGGTTGGCATTTTCGCATCTGAATGCTTTAAAGTCCCCTCCTCATTCCTCAAAGGGCCAATCGTTCGACGGATTGGTTTACGGTTGTTCACATATCCAAAAAACTCCTTGGGATTCTCTTTACAGAGTCTCGCCACTCGAAGTTCCTCAGACCGCTTAGCCGCCCTTATGCTGGACTTCACTCTCCTGGCTATCCTCCGGTATTCGTCAAAGTCACGCGAGATCTTCGATTGCCGGTACACATTTCTCTTCTCCCTAAGCAGTTGCCCGATTTCTCGATTAAACCACTTTGGTTGAACAGAAGAACGACGAGGGCATTTCAGAGGGATAAAACGCGATTGAAGACTCATGAATGTGGTTTTGAAACTGTTCCAAGAGTCTTCAACAGCATCGCACTCCTCTAGCCTCGCGTCAGTCAGTCCTGCGCGTAGACATGCAAATTCTGCTCTTTTCAAATCCAGTTACGTTGATTTACTAGTTGCAGGCTCTTCTTTGGGGACTTTGACTACAAATCTAATTAGTCAGTGGTCACTGCCACCGAGCTCTTCGCCAACAGAAAGGTCCTCAACGATGTCATCCTCAGAGGTGAAAACCAAGTCGAGGATATTGTCTCCTCTCGTTGGCTCTCTCACCCATTGAGTGAGGAACTCGTTGTTCGTGAACTCCAGGAGTAGTGCGTTCTCGCCACAGGGTTCTCTGGTTTCCCAGTCAACTTGTGTGTTGATATCACCCATGACGATACATACTCTGTCTTTCACAAGTTCTCCTAGTAGCTGGTACAGATCTCGGTCCTTTTCAACGAGTTGGGCAGGAGGTCTATAAAGCACCAGGGTCCTGTATTTGGCAGGACCTATCTCTAGGTCAACACCTAGTAGTTCATGGTCAGATACGATGTTGCAATCCGTTGAGTTGAGAGCATCCTTGACATACAGCATCACACCGCCGCCTCTCTGTCTGGCCTATCTTTCAAGAAGAGCTGGTTACCGGGAATCGTGAATTCACCTTCAAAATCTCGGCTTGAGGTTTTTATCCACAACTCCGTTATGGCCACCATCTCCGGTTCTTGTGTTGCTACGAGGCCAGGAAGTTCTAGAAACTTGTTTCTGATAGACCTCTCATTAAACAGAAGAACTTTTAAGGAGTCCCCGACTGTAGGACTCCCTACGCTCTTCCGTTTCCAGCTTTCTTTCTCTGTGGCGGGATCACTCCACTCTTTGTGACTTCAGAAAAGGTCGTTCCTGGAGTAACACGGGTGTACTGGCGTACGTCCTCCTTTACTCGGAGAGAGAGAGAGAGAGAGTAACAACAACAAGGAGTAACAACAAGGAAAGAAGGTACGCTAGTCTCTAGGAACGCATTTGGTCCGGATTGACAATTTAAAGATAGCGCACAGATGTCGTGATACTTCATCGCACACTTCCTTCAACACCTTAGGTAGAAACCCGTCCGGTCCAGGGGACCGGGGAGAGAGAGAGAGAGAGAGAGTGTAACAAAAAGAAATAACAACAAGGAAAGAAGGTACCCTAGGAGACCTTACGGTCCATTCAAAGAGGGTGCCATTGGACTTGCAATCGAGTGGGCACAAGGCTGCTTAATTGTTTTGCGTCCCTAAACGGCCACTTTTCAAGACCTTGTCTAGTCTCCACTTAAACTGGTCAACAGATTCACTGTTGACAACTTCCACTGGAAGTGCGTTCCACTTACCGCAGATACTGTAGGTGAAAAAATTTCCACACAGATTGTGGTTGTAACGCTTCAGTTCAAGTTTGAAGCCGTGATTGCGCGTTCTTTCTCACTCAGTGTGAAAATATCCCGGTAGTCAACATTGTCGAACCCTCGAAGTATTTTGAAAACTTCGATGAGCTGACCACGCAGTCTACGGGTTTCCAGCGAGAACAGATCTAATTCCCTTAGTCAACCTCATAACTTCTATGTCGGATAGAGGGAATCAGCTTGGTTGCCCTGGCTTGTACGCGTTCCAATCTGGCGATGTCCTTTCGCAATGAAGGACTCCAAAATTGTACGGCATACTCCAGGTGCGGTCGGACAAGTGAGTTGCACAGGCACAGTACAATCTCCTGGTTCCGATAACCAAACTGGCGCTTAATATAGCCTAGCATCCTTTGGGCCTTTTTCTCCGCCTCAATGCACTGTTTCGAGAACTTGAGGTCACTAGTGATTGTTACACCCAAGTTCTTCTCAGTGTCACTCGATTCAAGAGCAGTGCCCTTAAGGATATACTGAGATTGGGGGTTTCTGTGGCCGATATGCATCACTTTGCATTTGCCCACGTTAAAAGGCATTTGCCACGTGTCCGACCACTCCCCAATCTTCCCAAGATCTTCCTGCAGGCGGGCAGTATTTCCATCCTTTGCAACGTTCATACCAAGCTTGGTATCGTCGGCAAATTTGGAAATCTTCGCAACCATGTCACCGTCCATGTCGTTGACGTAGATGATGAATAGTAGTGGTCCCAGGACAGAACCTGGTTCCGATAACCAAACTGGCGCTTAATATAGCCTAGCATCCTTTGGGCCTTTTACTCCGCCTCAATGCACTGTTTCGAGAACTTGAGGTCACTAGTGATTGTTACACCCAAGTCCTTCTCATTGTCGGTGGATTCCATAGCAGTGCCCTTAAGGATATACTGAGATTGGGGGTTTCTGTGGCCGATATGCATCACTTTGTATTTTCCCACGTTAAAAGGCATTTGCCACGTGTCCGACCACTCCCCAATCTTCCCAAGATCTTCCTGCAGGCAAGCAGTATTTCCATCCTTTGCAACGTTCATACCAAGCCTGGTATCGTCGGGAAATTTGGAAAACTTCGCAACCATGTCACCGTCCATGTCATTGACGTAAATGATGAATAGTAGTGGTCCCAGGACAGAACCTTGAGGCACCCCGCTAGTAACGGGCACCCACTCAGAAGACTGTCCATTCACCACCACCCGTTGCCGTCTGCCACTTAGCCAGTTCTTGATCCAGCCGGCTACCTTTCCGTCTATGCCAAGCGCTCGCACTTTCCGGAGAAGGCGGCGGTGTGGTACCTTATCAAAGGCTTTCTGAAAGTCTAGGTAGACCACATCCACCGCCTTGTCCCGATCGTGCTCAATGAAAACGAAGTGGAAGAATTCCACAAGGTTCTCCAGGCATGACCGTTGCCTTCGGAAGCCGTGCTGGGAACTCCTCAGTAGCAGGTTTGACTCTTAATACGACGTCACTTTGTCCACCATGATGCTTTCCATGAATTTACCGACTATCGAAGTCAGACTGATAGGTCGGTAGTTCGACGGTTGGTTACCGTCTCCTTTCTTGAAGATAGGAGTCACCTCCGCCTCACGCCAGTCTCTAGGAACGCATTTGGTCCGGATTGACCTGTTAAAGATAGCGCACAGATGTCGTGATACTTCATCGCACACTTCCTTCAACACTTTAGGTAGAAACCCGTCCGGTCCAGGGGACTTATTCGTCTTTAGGTCAGCGATCTTTTTCTTTATTTCTCCTTCGGTGAAGTCCTTTGCCTCCAGCTTTTCCCCCGAGTAGGAATCCATCGGCTGGGGAATGGGACCACACTCTTCAGTAAACACTGAAGAGAAGTAGTGGTTGAGGAGGTTAGCATTTTCTGCATCTGAATGCTTTAATGTCCCCTCCCCATTCCTCAAAGGGCCAATCGTTCGACGGATTGGTTTACGGCTGTTCACATATCCAAAAAACTCCTTGGGATTCTCTCTACAGAGTGTGGCCACTCGGAGTTCCTCAGACCGCTTAGCCGCCCTTATGCTGGGCTTCTCTCTCCTGTCTAGCCTTCGGTATTCGTCAAAGTCACCCGAGATCTTCAATTGCCGGTACACATTTCTCTTCTCCCTAAGCAGTTGGCCGATTTCTCGATTAAACTACTTTGGTTGAACAGAAGACCGACGGGGGCATTTCAGAGGGATAAAACGCGATTGAAGACTCATGAATGTGGTTTTGAAACTGTTCCAAGAGTCTTCAACAGCATTACACTCTTCTAGCCTCGCGTCAGTCAGTCCCGCGCGTAGACCTGCAAAGTCTGCTCTTCTTAAATCCAGTTTCCTTGATTTACTAATTGCACGCTCTGCCTTGGGGACTTTGCCTAAAATCTAATTAGTCGGTGGTCACTGCCACCGAGCTCTTCGCCAACAGAGAGGTCCTTAACGATGTCATCCTCAGAGGTGAAAACCAAGTCTAGGATATTGTCTCCTCTCGTTGGCTCTCTCACCCATTGAGTGAGGAACTCGTTGTTCGTGAACTCCAGGAGTAGTGCGTTCTCGCCACAGGGTTCTCTGGTTTCCCAGTCAACTTGTGTGTTGAAATCACCCATGACGATACACACTCTGTCTTCGACAAGTTCTCCTAGTAGCTGGTACAGATCTCTGTCCTTTTCAACGAGTTGGGCAGGAGGTCTATAAAGCACCAGGGTCCTGTATTTGGCAGGACCTATCTATAGGTCAACACCTAGTAGTTCATGGTCGGATACGATGTTGCAATCCGTCGAGTTGAGAGTATCCTTGACATACAACATCACACCGCCACCCTCTCTGTCTGGCCTATCTTTCAAGAAGAGCTGGTAACTGGGAATCGTGAATTCGCCTTCAAAGTCTCGGTTTGAGGGTTTTATCCACGATTCTGTTATGGCTGCCATTTCGGGTTCTTTCGTCGCTACGAGGCCACGGAGCTTCAGAAAATTGTTCCTGATTCACCTCGCATTGAACAGGAGAATTTTAGGGAGTCCGCCACTGTAGGACTCCCTACCTCTTCCGTTTCCCGGCTTGTTTGTTGGCGAGGCACCCATTTTTGCGACCTCTGAGAAAGTCGCTCCTGGAGTGACACGGGCAAACTGGCGTAAGTCCGCCCTCACTCTGGGCCGGATACTCCTTTCGGTCCTCTCTACGACATCCTGGGTCATGTTTGACAGAAAGGCCTTTCCTTCAAAGGAAAGATGTACCCCATCTCTTTGGTAGAGTACATTTCTACCATAAAAGGTGCGGTACGGGTCCACAAAAAAAGACCCCCTCTGCCGTACACAAATCTGCCAGGCCCTGGTTTAAAGACACATTCATCGAGTGAGCGGTCCGTGTTGGACCTCGCCTCGGGAGCATCCCGACTACCACGCGCTTGCGGGTTTTCAGCCCACAGTCGTCCACGGCACCCATGACCGTGTGGAAGATTTTATCTGTAGGGCCTACCCTACCTCCTCTCAGGTAGAGGTCGTTTCCACTGACCATCAGAGCAACGACTGAGCTCTCAGAAATCTGTGATTTCTCAGCCTATACTCTGATGTGGTGGTTACCACATCCTGGCAGGCAGCTTACCTTAACGCTTGTGCGAAGGCGGGCCGCTAGCAGGGGCTGCAGGTCCCGTGCCTGGGATCGCCCACAAGGATGACCCTGGCACATTTGACTGCTGAGCTCGGATTCTTTATTTTCGGAGGCAAGCTCTCCGATTCCTCTCTTTTCCCAATCATGGTCTTTTCAGGCTTTTCTTTTTTCTTCTTCCTCTTATTCTTCTTCTTCTTCTCTATCATCTTTTCCCCCTTGTCATCCTTTTTATTAACTTCTTCTACCTTTTCTTCTTCTATTTCTCTCTCTTCCTCTTTCTTCTTTCCCTTTTTCGTCTTTTTTTTCTTTTTTCCTTTTGGTGTCGCTGCCACATTTGGGCACGGGCTCTCTGCAGAGGTGGTGTTTGCCACAGGACTCGAGAGATCGTTTAATTTCTCTTCGAGCCTGCGGATCTGGTGAGAGTGCTCCTCCTTGAGCCTCTCGATTTTCTGTTCGAGGTCTGTAGTTCTTTCCCTGTAGTAGGCGACTACTTCCTCCACTTCCTTCTTTAAAATGCAACTGGTGCATACACTGTCTGGGTGGCATTTCGCATAGCAGCCTTCCGGGAAGTCAACGCACCACTTGTCCTTCTTACATGTGGCACACGTGAATTTTTAGCGCTGCTGGCCCATTCTTTCTTGCCATTTTTAACACTCTATTTCTTAAGCTTGTGACCAATCAATATATAAAAAGGGGTTGGTGAGTTCTCCCCGCGTGAGTCGCTCCCGCCTATTGATCGGAGTCGTTTCGGAGTCTTCCAGAAGGAACGCTCCATGTGCTGCTGTTCGTCCAACCGAGTCGTCGAACCTCGGCGTGCCGTGGCTCCCAACCAAGCAGCACAGACGGTCCCCGAAGGGGCCATCGATTTCTCACCAGGTGAACAACAACAAAGCACACCCCTTACTAAACTCCTACTAGTTCCCTTCACAACGGCCAGGATTTCGGAGTAGCGTTCAATGGATATCCCGCCACACCAAGGAACTCGACCCAAGGCTTTTTATTGGCCTGGCAACCAACCTGGGAACAAAGGGCCGTCACCTCGGACCGATGCTACCATAAGCATCAGTCAACGGGCACTGGGAACGGTCAATAATTACGCGCCAGGGAAGGGCTTAACGGGGCACTACCCTCATCTCATTCATCGTGCCCCAACGCCTAGGACCCCTGTAGTCCTAGTCTCTCGCAACCAGTGAGCGTCGATTGGCGTTGTTTATAGAGGTTCCAAAGCCTCTCTTCTGACGCGTGAGGTAGCTGCCAGGTCCTTATATGTAGATAGAGGGAAAAAAGAGAAAGAGTGACATGATAGGAGTAGGCTTTTTTTTTCTTTTTGTATAAGTGGGAAGTAAGATAAAAGTAAAAAAAACAGAAGGATAGAGTAGAAAAAAGAAAAGATGCCGCACTTAGTCTGGAACCTCATTTCCGACCAAATCGACAAGGGAAGCCCTGCCAGGGGTACCCAGAAGAGGTACCCCCGCCGACATAGCTCGAAAAGTCAAAGGTCCACACAAGCTTTCTTCCCGCGACAAGGGGGCGTCACCTCTCCCTCTGGTTTCTTTTGAGAGAGACCTTACGGTCCATTCAAAGAGGGTACCTTTGGACTAAAGAGTAATTATTATTATTTTTTTTTTTATTTTTTTTTTTAAATACTTTTAATCCAATCATACTACACATCTTCAATTTATATAATTTATGCTAACAATATTTTTGTCGAATCAAACTTAAAGCTTTAAAAATATTCGCAAACATATTTAGTATCAAGAGGACAATTGTATAGTCTAAAGATGAGAAACTCCAGGTCAAATGAGGTTAGGTTAAGATTGATTAAATAAAGAACCAAATTCACTTAAAATGCGGATTATATAACATAATTTGTCATCCTCTCACCCACAATACCTATACATATATGCCAAGCGTTTAAAAATTCAAAGAAAATAACTCATGCCCACATCAAAAATGCTGGAAAATCTTATGGTTTAGCTTAAATATTCAGAATTTAAAAAATTCGAGCAGTAATTAATGAAACTGGCAGGATTTGCGTTATTTTAAAAAATACAGCATCGAAACCAACGTGAATTCTCAGAATTTCATAACATGTCGTTAAAGTTAGTTGGGGAAAAAATAAATTATTGATAGGGCAACGACAGTTTATGGAGACAATGGTCATAATAAGACATTTTATAAATGGATGCAGAATAGAGAGAGAGTAACAACAAGGAGTAACAACAAGGAAAGAAGGTACCCTAGGAGACCTTACGGTCCATTCAAACAGGGTACCTTTGGACTAGCAATTGAGCGGGCACAAGGCTGCTCAATTGTTTTGCGTCCCTAAACGGCAATTTCAAGACTTAAACCTAGGCTTGACTTGAACTGGTCAACAGATTCACTGTTGACAACTTCCAATGGAAGTGCGTTCCACATACCGCAGATACTGTAAGTGAAAAAATTTCCACACAGATTGCGGTTGTAACGCTTCAGTTCAAGTTTGAAGCCGTGATTGCGCGTTCTGTTCTCACTCAGTGTGAAAATATCCCGGTAGTCAACATTGTCGAACCCTCGAAGTATTTTGAAAACTTCGATGAGCTGACCACGCTGTCTACGGGTTTCCAGCGAGAACAGATCTAATTGCCTTAGTCTATCCTCATAACTTTTATGCCGGATAAAGGGAATCAGACTCGTTGCCATGGCTTGTACGCGTTCCAATCTCGCGATGTCCTTTCGCAATAAAGGACTCCAAAATTGTACGGCATACTCCAGGTGCGGTCGGACAAGTGAGTTGTACAGGCACAGTACAATCTCCTGGTTCCGATAACCAAACTGGCGCTTAATATAGCCTAGCATCCTTTGGGCCTTTTTCTCCGCCTCAATGCACTGTTTCGAGAACTTGAGGTCACTAGTGATTGTTACACCCAAGTCCTTCTCAGTGTCACTCGATTCAAGAGCAGTGCCCTTAAGGATATACTGAGATTGGGGGTTTCTGTGGCCGATATGCATCACTTTGCATTTGCCCACGTTAAAAGGCATTTGCCACGTGTCCAACCACTCCCCAATCTTCCCAAGATCTTCCTGCAGGCGGGCAGTATTTCCATCCTTTGCAACGTTCATACCAAGCTTGGTATCATCGGCAAATTTGGAAATCTTGGCAACCATGTCACCGTCCATGTCGTTGACGTAGATAATGAATAGTAGTGGTCCCAGGGCAGAACCTTGAGGCACCCCGCTAGTAACGGGCACCCACTCAGAAGACTCCATTTACCACCACCCGTTGCCGTCTGCCACTTAGCCAGTTCTCGATCCAGCCGGATACCTTTTCGTCTATGCCAAGCGCTCGCACTTTCCGGAGAAGGCCGCGGTGTGGTACCTTATCAAAGGCTTTCTTAAAGTCTAGGTAGACAACATCCCCTGCCTTGTCCCGATCGTGCTCACTGAAAACGAAGTGGAAGGATTCCACAAGGTTCGTCAGGCATGACCGTTGCCTTCGGAAGCCGTGCTGGGAACTCCTCAGTAGCAGGTTTGACTCTAAATACGACGTCACTTTGTCCACCATGATGCTTTCCATGAGTTTACCGACTATCGAAGTCAGACTGATAGGTCGGTAGTTCGACGGTTGGTTACGGTCTCCTTTCTTGAAGATAGGAGTCACCTCCGCCTCACGCCAGTCTCTAGGAACGCATCCGCTCCGGATTGACATGTTAAAGATAGCGCACAGATGTCGTGATACTTCATCGCACACTTCCTTCAACACTTTAGGTAGAAACCCGTCCGGTCCAGGGGACTTATTCGTCTTTAGGTCAGCGATCTTTTTCTTTATTTCTCCTTCGCGGAAGTCCCTTGCCTCCAGCTTTTCCCCCGAGTAGGAATCCGTCTGCTGGGGAATGAGACCACACTCTTCAGTAAACACTGAAGAGAAGTAGTGGTTGAGGAGGTTGGCATTTTCTGCATCTGAATGCTTTAATGTCCCCTCCTCATTCCTCAAAGGGCCAATCGTTCGACGGATTGGTTTACGGCTGTTCACATATCCAAAAAACTCCTTGGGATTCTCTTTACAGAGTCTCGCCACTCGGAGTTCCTCAGACCGCTTAGCCGCCCTTATGCTGGACTTCACTCTCCTGGCTAGCCTCCGGTATTCGTCAAAGTCACCCGAGATCTTCGATTGCCGGTAAACATTTTTCTTCTCCCTAAGCAGTTGGCCGATTTCTCGATTAAACCACTTAGGTTGAACAGAAGACAGACGGGGGCATTTCAGAGGGATGAAACGCGATTGAAGACTCATGAATGTGGTTTTAAAACTATTCCACGAGTCTTCAACGGCATCGCACACTTCTAGCCTCACGTCAGTCAGTCCAGCTCGAAGGCTTGCAAAGTCTGCTCTTCTCAAGTCAAGTTTCTTTAATTGACTGGCAACAGACCTTACCTTCTGGATTTTGACGCTAAATCTAACTAGCTGGTGATCACTGCCACCGAGCTCTTCGCCTACAGAGATATCCTCAACGATATCATCCTCAGAGGTGAAGACACGGTCGAGGATATTGTCTCCTCTCGTCGGTTCTCTGACCCATTGAGTGAGGAACTCGTTGTTGGCGAACTCCAGGAGTAGTGCGCTCTCGCCACAGGCTGCTCTGGTTTCCCAGTCAACTTGGCTGTTGAAATCGCCCATAACGATGCACACTCTGCCTTGAACCTGCTCACCCAGCAGCTGGTACAGTTCCCTGTCCTTCTCAACAGGTTGGGAAGGGGGTCTGTAAAGCACCAGGGTCCTGTATTTGGCAGGACCGATCTCTAGGTCAACGCCTAGGAGCTCGTGGTCGGATATAACGTTGGAGTTCCTAGATTTGATTGTATCCTTGACATACAACATTACACCGCCACTCTCTCTGTCTGACCTATCTTTG
>CAXAKS010000151.1:0-7500 GCA_963969495.1 Ceratothoa steindachneri | reverse complement strand
AGCAGAGATGTGGGGAGACCTCATCTCGCACTTCCTTCAGCACCCGTGGTAAGAAGCCATCGGGCCCTGGCGACTTGTAGCGGTTCAAAGCGTCGGTCTTTGAACGCACTGTCGTCTCTTCGAAGTGAAATCTCTTCAATTGCTCTGAGCCTTCGTACTTGTCGCGAGGCTCAGGAGTGGTGTTCTTCTCCTCAGTGAAAACTGACGAGAAGTACTTGTTGAGGATGGTCGCATTCGCTTCGTCACTGAGCTCTAGCTCACCATCCTCTTTCACCAAGGGACCGATCCGTCTACGTGTCGGCTTACGGCTGTTTACGTATCCGAAGAATTCCTTGGGGCTCTCTTTGCAGAGTCTCGCCACACGGACTTCTTCGGCGCGTTTTGCCACCCTTATCATGGACTTGACACTTCGGCATAGACTTCTGTAGTGCTCGAATTCTCCAGTGTTCTTCGCTTGGCGATAGGCGGTTTTTCTCTTCCGTAGGGTTCTCCCGATTTCGGGGGTGAACCACTTGGGTTGAGTAGCTCCGACTCGGCCGCGTTCTGATGGAATAAATCGTGACTGCAGGGCCATGAATGAGTTTTTGAAATTCTTCCATGGTTGCTCGACGTTGTCACTATCTTCCACCTCTATCGCTGCCACGCCAGCACGAAGTCCCGCGAAATTTGCCTTTCTGAAGTTCAGCTTGGCTGCAGCACGAGCTACTGCTTCGCGAGCTGGGACTCGAATGCAGAACCTGATGAGGCGGTGGTCGCTGCCACCTAGCTCCTCATCTACACTAACTTCCTCAATGATGTCATCCTCGGATGTGAGAACTAGGTCGAGGATGTTTGCACCTCGTGTTGGTTCTCTCACCCATTGAGTGAAGAATCCTTCATTTACGAAGTTAAGGAGCCGTATGTTGTCGATGCGGGTTTCTCTGGTTGCCCAGTCAACGTGAGTGTTGAAGTCCCCCATGACGATACTCACCGTGCCTTCAGTTAACTGATTCAGTTGATTATAGAGGTCCCTGTCTTGATCCTCCGTCGAGGATGGGGGTCTATAAACTGTAACAGTCCTGTACTTGGTGGTACCCAGCTCCAAGTCCACGCATAGGACTTCTTGGTGGGCGGTGGTGGTGCTGCTCGTTGCCGTGAATACACTTCTCACGTACACCACCACTCCGCCCCCCTCCTTCGCCAGCCGGTCTTTGTGGAAGATCTGGTAGCCCGGGATTGCGAATTTGCCCTCAAAGTCACGAACAGAGGTTCGAATCCACGACTCCGTGATGGCCACCAGATCTGGTTCTTCCGTTGCTACGAGGGCAACTAATTCCAGAAACTTGTTCCGGATGGACCTCGCGTTGAACAGAAGAACCTTAAGGGAGTTCCCAGCTGCTGTTCTCCCTAAGTTCGACCGTTTCCCGCCGCCTATGGCTTGGCGGCAGGAACGGTCCTCCTTTCCCGAACAGACCGGACGCAGCGGTTAACCGTCTCCTGGATGAGGTTAGCCAGCATGGCTTTTCCCTTCATCCACAGGTGGGCTCCGCCCCTTTCGTAGAGGTCGTTCCTACCAAAGAACGTCCGGAAAGGGTCCGCGAATAAGACCCCTTCAGCTGTACAGAGGTCTCTCAACCTCTGGTTTACCAGCTCATTGCGACGGTATGTAATGGGGTTAGGGCTCCTCCGTGGAAGGATCCCGACAACGACCCTCCTCCTCGTCTTTAGTCCGCAGTCGTCGACTGCCCCCATGACGTTCTGGAGTATTGGTTCTGTCGCCCTTGCTCCCCCGTTGCGGAAGTAGAGGTCGTTGCCACTAGCCAGAATGGCAACTACTGAAGAATCAGTAGTGATACTCTTCTCCACCTCCTTTCTCAGTGCCTTATTACCCTTGCCGGGCAGGCACTTGACCTCCACTTTCTTTTGGAGCCGTGCTCGCAGGAACGGTTCTAGTCCTCGAGCCTGAGAGTCACGATAGACAGTGACCTCCGGTTTCTTGCACGCTTTCTCCTTCTTCCTCTCCACCTTCTTCCAGCCATCTGCCTTCGTGCTCTTTTTTCTCTCTGACGCCCCCCTCTCTCTCTGACGCCCCCTTGTCGCGGGAAGAGAGCTTGTGCGTACCCTTGACTTTTCGAGCTATGTCGGCGTGGGTACCAATCTTCTGGCACCCCTGGCAGGGTTTCCCTTGTCGATTTGGTCGGAAATTAGGTTCCAGACTAAGTGCGTCTTTGTCTTTTTTATCCTACTCTATCCTTCATCTTTCTGTAAAAATTAATCCTATTTCTTCTACTTATACAAAAAGAAAAAAAACAACAAAAAAAACAACCCCTATACCTATCATGTCACTCTTACCCTTTTTTCATCTATCTACATATAAGGACCTGGCAGCTACCTCACGCGTCAGAAGAGAGCCTTTGGAACCTCTATAAACAACGCCAATCGACGCTCACTGGTTGCGAGAGACTAGGACTTGAGGGGCTTAGGCGTTGGGGCACGATGAATGGGATGAGGGTAGTGCCCCGGTAACCCCTTTCCTGGCGCATAATTATTGACCATTCCCAGTGACCGTTGACGGGTGCCTCTGGTAGCATTGGTCCGTGGTGACGGCTCTTTGTTCCCATGTTGGTTGCCAGGCCAATAAAAAGCCTTGGGTCGAGTCTCTTGGTGTGGCGGGATATCCACTGAACGCTGCTCCGAGATCTTGGCCGTCGTGATGGAAACTAGTAGGAGTTTAGTACGGGGTGTGCTCCGTTGTTCACCTGGTGAGAAATCGATGGCCCCTTCGGGGACCGTCAGTGCTGCTTGGTTGGGAGCCACGGCACGCCGAGGTTTGTCGACTCGGTCGGACGAACAGCAGCACAAGGAGCGTGCCTTCTGAAAGATCCGAAACCTCTCTGATCGATAGGCGGGAGCGACTCACGCGGGGCAAACTCACCACCCCCTTTCTTTTTTATTGAGTGGTCACAAAGTATTCAGAGATATAAAGTGTTCAGCATGACTGGAAAGAAAGGACCTGGTGCGTTAAAGTATACCTGCTCCACATGCCAAAAGGACAAGTGGTGCGTAGATTTTCCGGAGGGGTGTTTCTCAAAATGCCACCCTGGAAGTATCTGCACGGACTGCGTCCTAAGGGCAGAACTTCAGGAGCTTAAGGAACTTTTTAAATCTTCTGAGGAAAAAACACGACGGCTGGAAGCAAAGGTGAAAATCCTCGAGTCTGAGCATGTGACTCAAATCCGTCATCTCGAAGCCATCATTTCATCGATTAAAGCCACCAATGGACAGCAACGGCAACAAGAAACTCCCAACGACGCGGATGGCTCCTCTGTTGGGCCCTCATGCACCACGTCGATAGAGATAGGCCAACCATCCGACGTCCCAGAGCCAGCAGCTGCTGGGGTTACTCAGGGCGTCAAAAAGAAGAAAAGGAAGAGTAAGAAAGGAAAAACAGAGGAGAAAGTAGAAACGGAAGATAAAACGAAGAAGAAAAAGAAGAAAAAACCCAAAAAAGTGGGGAAGAGAGAGGAATCGAAAGAGCCCATACTGAAAGGGAAGCCTCTGTCCTCTGAACCCAAATGCGCGAGGGTCATCGTGATCGGTGACCCTCAAGCGCGGGATCTATAACCCTTGCTAGCGGCCCGCCTTCGCACCAGTGTGAAGGTAAGCTGCCTTCCAGGAAAGGGGAACGGAGAAATAAGGGTGGAGGCTGAGAAATCTCACATCTCTGAGAACTCAGTAGTTGCCCTCATGGCAAGTGGCAACGACCTCTACCTACGAGGAGGAAATGTAGGCGCCAGCGGGAAGATCCTGACCACGGTTATGGGAGGAGTTGACGAATGTGGGCTAAAAACCCGCAGACGTGTCGTGGTCGGGATACTCCCAAGACGAGGTCCATCCCGCAATGCTCACGCGAGGAACGTCTCCATAAACCAACGCCTGGGAGATCTTTGTACGGCGGAAGGAGTCTTTTTTGTAGACCCCTACCGCACCTTTTACGGGATAAATGACCTGTACAAAAGGGACGGAGTGCATCTTTCCTTTAAAGGAAAAGCTGCACTCACAAACATGATCCAGGATGTTTTGGAGCGGACTCAAAGAAGTGTCAGACCCCAAGTAAAGGAGAACGTACACCAGTACACCCGTGTTACTCCAGAAACGACCTTTTCTGAAGTCACAAAGAGTGGAGTGATCCCGCCACAGAGAAAGAAAGCGGGAAACGGAAGAGCGTAGGGCGTCCTACAGTCGGGGACTCCCTACATGTTCTTCTGTTTAATGCGAGGTCTATCAGAAACAAGTTTCTAGAACTTCGTGGCCTCGTAGCAACAGAAGAACCGGAGATGGTGGCCATAACGGAGTCGTGGATAAAAACCTCAAGCCGAGATTTTAAAGGTGAATTCACGATTCCCGGTTACCAGCTCTTCTTGAAAGATAGGCCAGACAGAGAGGGTGGCGGTGTGATGTTGTATGTCAAGGATACTCTCAACTCGACGGATTGCAACATCGTATCCGACCATGAACTACTAGGTGTTGACCTAGAGATAGGTCCTGCCAAATACAGGACCCTGGTGCTTTATAGACCTCCTGCCCAACTCGTTGAAAAGGACAGAGATCTGTACCAGCTACTAGGAGAACTTGTCGAAGACAGAGTGTGTATCGTCATGGGTGATTTCAACACACAAGTTGAAGGGAAACCAGAGAACCGTGTGGCGAGAACGCACTACTCCTGGAGTTCATGACCAACGAGTTCCTCACTTAATGGGTGAGAAAGCCAACGAGAGGAGACAATATCCTCGACTTGGTTTTCACCTCTGAGGATGACATCGTTGAGGACCTCTCTGTTGGCGAAGAGCTCGGTAGCAGTGACCACCGATTAATTAGATTTGTAGTCAAAGTCCCCAAGGCGGAGCCTGCAACTAGTAAATCAAGGAAACCGGATTTGAGAAGAGCAGACTTTGCAGGTCTATGCGCGGGACTGACTGACGTGAGGCTAGAAGAGTGCGATGCTGTTCAAGACTCTTGGAACAGTTTCAAAACCACATTCATGAGACTTCAATCGCGTTTTATCCCTCTGAAATGCCCCCGTCGGTCTTCTGTTCAACCAAAGTGGTTTAATCGAGAAATCGGGCAACTGCTTAGGGAGAAGAGAAATGTGTACCGGCAATCGAAGATCTCGGGTGACTTTGACGAATACCGGAGGCTAGCCAGGAGAGTGAAGTCCAGCATAAGGGCGGCTAAGCGGTCTGAGGAACTCCGAGTGGCGAGACTCTGTAAAGAGAATCCCAAGGAGTTTTTTGGATATGTGAACAGCCGTAAACCAATCCGTCGAACGATTGGCCCTTTGAGGAATGAGGAGGGGACATTAAAGCATTCAGATGCAGAAAATGCCAACCTCCTCAACGACTACTTCTCTTCAGTGTTTACTGAAGAGTGTGGTCCCATTCCCCAGCCCACGGATTCCTACTCGGGGGAAAAGCTGGAGGCAATGGACTTCCGCGAAGGAGAAATAAAGAAAAAGATCGCTGACCTAAAGACGAATAAGTCCCCTGGACCGGACGGGTTTCTACCTAAAGTGTTGAAGGAAGTGTGCGATGAAGTATCACGACATCTGTGCGCTATCTTTAACATGTCAATCCGGACCAAATGCGTTCCTAGAGACTGGCGTGAGGCGGAGGTGACTCCTATCTTCAAGAAAGGAGACCGTAACCAACCGTCGAGCTACCGACCTATCAGTCTGACTTCGATAGTCGGTAAACTCATGGAAAGCATCATGGTGGACAAAGTGAAGTCGTATTTAGAGTCAAACCTGCTACTGAGGAGTTCCCAGCACGGTTTCCGAAGGCAACGGTCATGCCTGACGAACCTTGTAGAATTCTTCCACTTCGTTTTCAGTGAGCACGATCGGGACAAGGCGGTGGATGTGGTCTACCTAGACTTTCAGAAAGCCTTTGATAAGGTTCCACACCGCCGCCTTCTCCGGAAAGTGCGAGCGCTTGGCATAGACGGAAAGGTAGCCGGCTGGATCGAGAACTGGCTAAGTGGCAGACGGCAACGGTTGGTGGTAAATGGACAGTCTTCTGAGTGGGTGCCCGTTACTAGCGGGGTGCCTCAAGGTTCTGTCCTGGGACCACTACTATTCATCATCTACGTCAACGACATGGACGGTGACATGGTTGCCAAGATTTCCAAATTTGCCGACGATACCAAGCTTGGTATGAACGTTGCAAAGGATGGAAATACTGCCCGCCTGCAGGAAGATCTTTGGAAGATTGGGGAGTGGTCGTACACGTGGCAAATGCCTTTTAACGTGGGCAAATGCAAAGTGATGCATATCGGCCACAGAAACCCCCAATCTCAGTATATCCTTAAGGGCACTGCTCTTGAATCGAGTAACACTGAGAAGGACTTGAGTGTTACTATCACTAGTGACCTCAAGTTCTCGAAACAGTGCATTGAGGCGGAGAAAATGGCCCAAAGGATGCTAGGCTATATTAAGCGCCAGTTTGGTTATCAGAACCAGGAGATTGTACTGTGCCTGTACAACTCACTTGTCCGACCGCACCTGGAGTATGCCGTACAATTTTGGAGTCCTTCATTGCGAAAGGACATCGCGAGATTGGAACGCGTACAAGCCAGGGCAACCAAGCTGATTCTCTCTATCCGACATAAAAGTTATGAGGATAAACTAAGGGAATTAGATCTGTTCTCGCTGGAAACCCGTAGACAGCGTGGTCAGCTCATCGAAGTTTTCCAAATACTTCGAGGGTTGTACAATGTTGACTACCGGGATATTTTCACACTGAGTGAGAACAGAACGCGCAATCACGGCTTCAAACTTGAACTGAAGCGTTACAACCGCAATCTGTGTGGAAATTTTTTCACTTATAGTATCTGCAGTATGTGGAACGCACTTCCAGTGGAAGTTGTCAAGAGTGAATCTGTTGACCAGTTCAAGTCAAGACTAGACAAAGTCTTGAAAAGTGGCCGTTTATGGACGCAAAACAATTGAGCAGCCATGTGCCCGCTCGATTGCTAGCCTAAAGGTACCCCTCTTTGAATGGACCGTAAGGTCTCCTAGGGTACTTACTTTCCTTGTTACTCCTTGTTACTTCTTTTTCGTGTTTAGAGCTTCGCTCTCTTCTTTTTTCTTCTTTTTAATCTTCTCTTCTTCCCTTTTCTGCTTCCTTCTATTCTTCTTCCTTTCTTTCTTCTTTCGCTTTCTCTCCTTTTTCTCATCTTCTGTGATGGGAGTTTTGGGGGGTTTCTTGACGGCGGCTGCGTAGCTGCCATCATTGTCCCCACCACTACCCTCAGCGGTCTTCTCCTCAGCCGTAGCGCTCGATTCGTCACTCGAGTGCTTGAGGACGAGTGCATTCTTTAAGAGGGCGACCTGGCTCTTAAGGTCGGCGATCTGGCCGGTGTACCTCTCTTCCATCTGGGCAAACTCCTTCCTCCTCCTTTCCTCCGCCTGCTCGAGCTTCTCCTCCAGAACGCAGAAGAGGCATCTGCTCGTTGGAGCGATGT